>JAYMSL010003975.1:0-11680 GCA_036897195.1 Plantago coronopus | reverse complement strand
CTCAGGCTGTGTGAATCAGGCTGAGAGAGTAAATCCGCTGCACTCTACCTCTGATTGGAAGGTCTACACTATCTGCAATTAACAGTTGCGCTTAGTTTTAGAAAGTCCATTCACCCCCCTCCCCTCTGGACTTTCTCATCCCCTTCCAGGGACCAACATTGTTGTTTGTAAATTCTGTGCCTCCATCACTTTGAAAGATTTTGATTTTGCAACCAAATTGAGTTTCAACCATGTTTCGAAACTGAAGAAAAGTATTAGTGAAATCAGATTTGGCACGTAGAGGATATAACCACGTAAAGCGTGAGAAATCATCGACGAAAATGACATAATACCGAAAGCCTGAATTAGAGGAAACCGGGGCAGGGCCCCAAAGGTCACAATGTATAATATCCCGAACTTGCGTAGCACGTTTATTATTATCGAAAAATGACAAATGCGGGCTCTTGGCCATCTGGCACGAAGAACAAATTCCCGGCTTAGGAAGTAAAGAACTAAGAGATAATAACCCAGACTTGTTCAAAAGAGAAATAGTATCAAAACAAACATGTCCTAAACGAGCATGCCATAACTCAAATGAAGCATGAAGGTTCTTGTTCTTTAAGGCTGCTACCAAGGCTGTGCTACCATGCTCCAACACGTAAAGCCCATTCTCACGCTTTCCTCGAGCCAGAAGGTCCCCTGTTTGGCGATTCTGAATAACGAACGAGTTGTCAGAGAATAGAACATTGACAGGATAATCACGAGTTAACTTGCTAATGGATAACAAATTTTTAGTGAGATGGGGAACAACAAGTACATCTAACAAGTTAACACGAGAGTTTAATGAACAATGCCCAGTGTGAGATATAGGTAGAGAGTTTCCATTACCAACAACCACATGATCGGTACCAGAGTACGGAACGGCTGAGTCTAAATTGGAGAGATCAGGGGTCATGTGGGCGGAAGCACCTGTGTCCATAAACCAATCAGGGACCGAAGAAGATATATTGCAATTTGCAGAGAATGCTTCAGCAAGATGTGCAGTCTGATTCTGATCAGATCGATATGAATGAACAAAACGCTGTAGGCAAGAGTTAGCATAGTGTCCTTCCTGGAAACAAATCTGACAACGTGGTACACGAGGACGGTTGCGATTCTTATTACCATTAGTGCGACCATTAGACTGTCCCCGATAATTAGAAGAGTGAGGGCTGCGATTGTCATTGTTCCTGAAAGAATCACGACCACGAGAGTTATCAATGCGCGGCTGCGCAGTGAAAGCCACAGTAGTAGGAGAGTTAGTCACTGCTGGTTTGTGAAATAAGGCAAAGTTTTCTGCTCGAGCTAGTAATTCGCTGAAACGGGGCAGATCTCCTAAGGCCAAATGAGAGGACTTAAAATTTTCAAATGAAGGACCAAGGCCATGAAGGAACCAATGGGCTTTGTCAGTATCATCCATTGGCCGGCCAATGGCAGCAAGTTGATCACATAGCTGCTTAAAGTCTCGAGCATACTCTGTTATAGAGCGAGATCCCTGTTGAATTAATTGTAAATCATACCTTAGACGAAGTTCGCGAGACTTCGAGCTATTGGAAAAAGCAGCCAACAACGAATCCCATGCATCTTTTGAAGTGCGAGATCCAATTGTTACTGCCATGGCTTCTTCGGAAAGAGAGGCATTAAGAAGCAGTTTGATAGTCTGATCTTTTTCTTGCCAAGAAGTAAATTCGGGGTTCACGGAAGTGACTGCTGGATTGCATGTAGAGACGGTCGCTGATGGACAGGGTGTCCTTCCATCAAGATGGGTGAGAAAACCTTTGCAATATAATAGAGGAGAAACATTGTCATGCCACATGAGAAAGTTTGTGGAATTCAGTTTAATGTTGTCAAGTAAATGAACCATGGTATTGAAGGTCAGAGAGTCAGAAGAAAGGGAGGAAGTGGCCATGGTGGTAGGAAAAAAGAAAGGAGTTTAGGTACCCAGAAAGAAGGCTGATACCATGTGATTCAATGTAATCACCACAATTGTTGGTGAGCTACTGTGTATTGCATTGTGTTAAATAGAGAAGAGTACATCAAAGTAATAAATGACAAGATACATCTAATCCTATATACAAGGTAAGTAGTATCATATGTACACAGAATCATGATCACATACAATCACTAATTAGAATCATTAGACTCATGATCACATACAATCACTAATTAGAATCATTAGACTGGACAGAATATTCTTGTCTAACAGTAAATCTACTTGGGGCATGTGGTAGTTGGCGCCCCATGACGAGCAACAGCATGTGCAACAACATCGAGCCGAGGTGCAGGGCACGGCAC
Organism: Plantago coronopus; assembly: GCA_036897195.1. Classification (NCBI taxonomy): domain Eukaryota; kingdom Viridiplantae; phylum Streptophyta; class Magnoliopsida; order Lamiales; family Plantaginaceae; genus Plantago; species Plantago coronopus. Next base: position 9,367 of record JAYMSL010003975.1, on the reverse strand, counting down.
GCCAGCAACGCAACTTGTCATGTTGCAACAGCCTGTGCAGAAGCATCGTGCCGAGAATGCACAGCTGCCATGTCATGCACCCTAGGTTCATCCTGCAGAGATACAGTAGTCAGTCCAGGCACACCCAATGCTGCGTCTCCTGCCAGCCCCTGCAGCTCACCATGCCGAGTTGCAGGAGGCTGCAGCAATAACCCTTGGGTGCCAGTTGGGGATATCAAGAGGTTTGCACGTCGAGGGAGGTGTGAACATCATCGCCAGCCCCCAATCCTTAATTAAGCCATCACGGACCTGCTTTGTCTTCCACGCGAATTTACAGAGACTTGGTTTTCTGGAGGAATTCGTGAATCCTGCAAATCACAAGAATCTTGTTTGCCGCCATTAAATTTCTGGATTCTTATTGACTGCTAGGCAGATGTTTTGTAGGGCAATTCGAGATCAGAGGTCGAATTTCCTTCCCAGTCAAATCGTGAGAATAGGTAGAGGAGGTGTCAATCTCATCAGAATTAGCAAAAATAGGTTTTTCCAATTCCAATTTGTTGCTAGGCTGGGAATCGGAAATTTCCAGATTTTTCTTGGTTTTTCTTGTCGGAGCTGGTCGTACTGAATTAGAAGGATTTGCAGAGCTCGAGCTTTCTGAAGTAAACTTGGTGGTGTGCACAGGTAGGGCAAGAATTGCACCCACCGTCGCAACATCTCTCGATTCCAATTTGTCGCTAGATTGGATATCAGAATTTTCCTGGATTTTCCAGACGAGGCAGGTAACTTCTGATTTTTAGAGGCCTCATTGGCTAACGCTGCGGAGGCCCTTGTGCTTCCCATAGTCACCTTTCAACCGTCAACTAAAGGAAGCAGGGAGAAAGGCGGAGCTCGCGTAGGAAGAAGGATCAGAGATGGCTTCTTGGCGTTTGGCCACATTCATTGAATCTGACAAGATATTATGCAAAGAATGCCACGAACAGACTCTCACCTTGTTCGGAATTTGCAGCGCCCGAGCCTTCTCCCATTTTGTTGCAACTTGCAACTGGTGGGTTACTCGGCCCCTGTAAGATGGAGAATCGACCTGTATTCTCAACTCGCGACATCGGTGATAGGTTGTCTTCGCCGTATACCGTCCAGCTTTATTGAAGTGCCACACCAACCGGTCTTCAATACCCCCAAATAGTGTTTTATTTTCACATACCATGATTTATGCATCTTTTTTTTAGTTTCTTTACTTATCAACTAACTAATTCTAGATTTTACATATAAAATAGGAAATCTGATTTTAGTTCATTATTGAATATGTGGAAAAAGTATTTAAGGAGAGAGTCAGGTTGTGTTGTTTTCAACTTAAGTTCAACTCAACTCAGTTTAGTTCAGTTCAGTTCAGCTTTGGTTAGTTCTAATTTGTATTTCACTCCAGTTAACTTAAGTTTAGAAATTCTCATTTGAAAAGAACAAGGTCTTAAAAGACTACTGTCCAGGTAATATTTTATAGGGAAACTGATGTTAATGTTATAATTCTGACGTTGATATGATTCCCCACTATTATCAAAGAAAAGTTCAACCCTTTGCCGACGTTGATATGATTTTGTTGAGGTGCATGAGAAAGTTTGAGTTAGGCTTCTTGAACTTAAATTTAGATTTCTTATTTTTTTAGCCGAATTGAACAAAACTTTAATAACGAAAAACCCATCCATCGATCCCGTGTACTCTTGGTACCGAATATCTCAATTAGCCACTTGAATACGAACGTTTGACCACTTCGTGCATTTCATCAAACACTATATATATACACACCTTATTTCGTATTTTTATTCAAGTTACTTTACATTTACTTGACACTTGTACCTAGATAAGTGGCAAGATTACATTAGTACGGCAGAGGAGTACTATAATAATATTATTAATAGGTTCTAGAAGAAGTCTCTTCAATTATTAAACCGTGATAGATTGCGGAACACTTCAGAGGGTAGCGTAACGTCGGGGAACACTTCAAAGGAACGTCAGGTCTATTAAATTATATCTCCCGAAGCTACAAGTTAACATTTTTTTATATACTGTTACAATTATAATTGTTCGACAAATTTTTAATCAATAGTTTATAATCAATAATGAAGCTTCAATACAGATAACATAATTACCCATTAAAGAGATATAATCATCCATGACGGGAATCGAAATCGTAACCTTTTAAATTTGGGTATCTCAGCTTGCCACTCGACTACAAACTCTTTGACTACACGTTTACATCTAAATACATATATTTGTAAACTGCAATAAAAAAATACGTCCATTTTGATCTCTGAATTCTTCGCGCGCTACCACTTGGAATCAGCATACCAGTTGCCGAAGTCTAATACGACCGTATAATTAAGATACTTAGACTTGATTATTAAACATGTCACATTGCATGCGATGCGAGTGGCTAAAACAATTTCTTAGACTTAATCAGCCTGCGCCGCTGATTGGGTACCTAGACTTAGCTGTTAAACTCCCAGAGAGGTTATAACATTACAACGACTTTTGCTGAAAATTATTGTCTTAATCGAGTTTATAATTTATTATTTATGTATAGAATAAGTGTTGCTATAACATTTTACCGTTTTCTAAAAAAAAAAACAAAAAAGTGTTGGTGAGAACCTAAAAATTTAGAGAGGAATTTAAGCGTCTCACTAATCGTAGCACAATTATCAGTTTACTTTAGTTTCAATACTTTTGGTAGTTAAGGTGCGAATTCAGAAAGAGGAAGACTATTCGGGAGACGGGTTCTTTTTAGTAACGGATAAACATTAATGAGTGAAGCATGAGACAATCTTGAAAAATGCAGCTTTTTACCAAACACGGGGAAAAGCCGTATAAAACACCGCGACATAGGTGTACAAACATCGAGGCACAAGTTTAAAACATGCCGGAACTAACTAAAAAATAAAATTTTCCTACTTTATAAGAAAAAAAACTGCCATTTTTCCCAAGAATTTGACATGATTTTTTTAACGACAAATTTTTAATTGCAATTATAATACTTATAACTCCATAATCTTCACTAAGACCTATACCACCTCTTCATGCATCCACCAAAACCAGATATTGAACCCTTGACCTCCTTCTTCACAACTCTACTCCATTCCGCTCAACCACCTTATATCTCTTAAAAGTTTGACTTGACTGATCCATGTAGCTAAGAATATCGACCTTTATATTAAACAAACATCAGTGGTTCAATTACCATTATTGACGTATTTTATGTTGATTAAAACTGAAAAATATTTAATTAAGAATATTATCGGTTTAATTAAAAACATTATAAATTTACTTAATAATGCAGGAAAATGTGTGCAATAAAAATATTGCAATACATGGGGTGCAATTTTCGTATATATAGTGCTCAAGTCAATGGTAAAGCTGCATTTCAAATCAAAATCTGCTCTCAGCAGATGGAGAAAGCTAAAATGGAGCCTGCTGCTGAAACATCATCGGCAACAACATTTCAAACGGCAATGACGGTGGTTGAGGTGGTTCGTCGAAGAATTGAACTGCTATATTCCACCAATCGTTTGTCCGGGGAGATATTCCCACAAAGCGATTTCAAGGAGCTCGACTCCAAGTTGAACACCATCAATGGTTTCCTGATGATGAACAATACCAATCACGGCACCATGGAAAAGGCCATTCGCTTAGCGTACGACCTAGAGGACGCAGTAGATCATCTCTACTCGGAGCAGCACCAAGATCAGTTCTCGAAACTGATCAAGCAGCTAGTGATGCCCTCGCAGGATCAATTGCCAAAGCAGAAGTACTCGTCTGTTAAATCGAAGTTTCCGTGGAGTAAAGGCTCTCACTATGTTTTCCAGAGTCTAAAGGTGAGGGTCAATGACTTGATTAAACTCTGTATTAAAGATGCTCATGATCAGAGTGCACCAGAAACATGGCCAGAAGCAATTGATTTCACTGATTCGCACGTCTCGCGTAAACTTGTGATCCCAATGGATTCCAGGATTCTTGAGGGTCATCTGCTGCAGGGCAAGGCGTCCACTGCTAAAGTAATTTCCATATGCGGACCGAGTGGCATCGGTAAAACTACGCTTGCGAAACAAGTCTTTGACTCCTCGACGGTGACACAGAATTTCGATAGCCGTGCCTGGGTGGAGGTGGGGCGGAACTTCCATGCCAGAGAGATTGCAGCAAGTATCTTACTACAGCTTACTTCGACGGAAACTACCAAGAAAGAGATCAGGGCTATGCAAGCTATGGAGTTGATGGAACGGATTTATAAGGTCCAAGAGCACAAGAGATGCTTGGTGGTTTTGGATGATATTCGAGACGTTGGAGAATTCGACACTGTCCGGTTTGCATTTGCATTGCAACATGGCACCAGGATCCTCATCACCACCCGCTTGGACGAGAAGGACGTGCCCAAGGTGGATCATGGGTGCGTATACTCGATGGAACCATTGAGCACGGAACGGGGTTGGAAGATTCTGGATGCTCATTTAACAATGAAGGATCGAGGTACTACGTCAACCCTGCTTTCTATTTTCTTTTTTTGAAAAGGCAAAAATTTTGTTTATATTAATTAGAGAAGAGCATAAGAAAGAAACGCTCGAAAAACAGTTACAACGAGAACCAAGACAGAACCAGACCTAGATTATCAATCAATACCTAAAAACCGAGATCACCTAAACCAACGCCCGAAAACCAAGTTCACCTAAACCAAAACCCGAAATCGAGCTCACCTAAACCAACGTCCGAAACTCGAGCCAGCACCAACCCAAACCCCTGAACCTGAACTATCACCCGAACCATCACCTGAACCAATTCTCCTCTTAAATGATCCCGTCTAGAGGGTTTATTAGATGCTACGAGGGACGTAACCACTAGTACGCTGTTTTCAAATTAATCTTGTATATGATGATTTAAGGTTGAGTTTTTTCTTTTTATTTAGTTATAAATTTTAGTACACTTATCGCTGTGGGGATTTTCAGAGATGTTAGCATCTCAAAAGCCCGGGGGATATTGTTTTAATATAAATCAACCTATATTTTTCACAATAATAATTAAGTTCATGGCAATATAATTGTTATGCTTAACAAGATTGGTCAAAGCGCTTATAGCCGAGTGGTGGTTAGCTGAGACATTTCTGATCCAAGAGGTCATGGGTTCGATCCCCGCTATGGGTGATTATTTGATATTTCCTTTGTATTAAGGTTTGGAGTGTATTTCGTTATTATTAAACATGCGTAGAACGATTGTAATTGTAATACTATATCTCAAAAAACAAGATTGTTCGGTAATAAATTGATAATAACTTCGTGATTGATTATAAATATAATAACTATAGTCGTGTCATAAAATTAAAATTTAGATGGATTGATATGTAACTTATATAGTTAGACCATCTTACTTGTGAAACTATATCTTATAGTAGCACTACGTTTCTTTGATACAAAAATGAAACCACCCGTGTTAATCGTGTCGTTAAGAATTAATAAAGTTTCTTTTATAAAATTTCATTACAAAGGATATTGTTATTAATTAGGTAATATGTGTAGTATGATGGTTTTTGAAGTAAATTTAAAAAATGCACTATGAAAAGTATATATAGCTCATGTTATTGTGTTGTTAAACGAGCTGAATCGAGTACTTGAATACTCGAGCTCGAACAAACACGAGTCAAGGCTGAGCTCGGTTCATTAAGAAAAATGAGTATAAAAATGGATCCGAGCTCGAAAATGATAGAGCTTTAACAACCCCTGCTTATTAAAAACATTGGAAATAAATGTAAGAAATATAATTTTTTAAAAATGAGTCTTACGAAGCTTTATCAAATCGAGCTCGGCTCGATTACCTTATCGAACGAGCCGTACTCGAAGTTAACGAGCCAAGCCGAATCGTCTTCGTTAAGGTTCGTCTTACGTAACACTTATGAACAATTGGAGAATTTAATTCGTGGACAATAACTAAATCGCCGAATTTCGTGAACATTTAACTACATTCGATGAATAGGATACGATGAAGATAAAGTTTTGGAAAAGTTAACTAAAAGTTATGTTTTCAAAAAGTCCACTTATACAAATCATCTATATATAATAAAATAAACTGTTTTAACATCAATCATAGGGTGTATTACTTTTGACTGTCTTTTTACGGACATTAATTACATTTTCAACCTCAATATAAAATTAATTACATTTTAGTCCAAAAATCAAGTTTTTTGAATTCTTTTGTTCAACAACCAAACAATACTTATGTTTATAATTTGCATCAATGTCATTTAATTTGCTCGGCCTATAGCATTCATATAACCTCCATTCCTGTACTAGATAAAATGTTAAATACTCACACCACTAGCTGTTACCATGCAGATGTCATTGCCAATGCCAACCATGGAGATGAAATTGAAGAAGATATTGAGCAAGAAGTAGTCAAAAACATTTGTGGAGGTCTCCCTCTAGCTGTAACTGTTTTCGGCGGTCTAGTAAGAGGAAATCTGCTGGATTGGTATGCGAAACTTCACCAGAAAAGGCAAACTGGAGATGCACCAGATGTCCTTTCATTAAGTTTCAATCAGTTGCCATTTCTACTGAGGTCCTGTTTCCTTTATTTGGGGCATTTGCCAATCAATCGGGCTACACCGGTTGAGAAACTGTACTTAATGTGGATAGCCGAGGGGCTTATCATACCAACAGAAGATCATAAATCAAGAATGGAAATGGCCGAGGATTATTTGCTTGCACTTGTTCAGAGAAGGCTGGTGATTGTGAATACGGAGAATCACACAGCTGTTGCGAAGATTAAATCGTGCAAGCTTCATGACAAGATTCGCAATCTGTGCATATCAGAAGGAAACAAGGAAGGGTTTTTACTGAGGCAGGATTTGGACCAAAAGAATAAGCTTCCTTCAATGCGCAAGATAACCATACAGTTGGAATACAATTCTGCATATTATGCTTCACACGTCTCTGAGTTGAAGCATGTTAGATCCCTTCTTTTTTTCCAGACAGATGCATTTGATCAGCAACAATCAAAGCTGGCAAGGTATGTCAATCTCAAGGAGTTCCATTGGGCCAGAATCTTAGACTTTGATTCAGTAGATTTTCGGTACAGAAAACTTCCAAGGGGTATAGAGAGGCTAGTTTATCTCAGATATCTTAGTTTCCATGGATGCCATCTCGAGGAATTGCCCTCATCATTCAGTATGTTCCCTCTGTTGGAAACATTGGATCTGCGCGTGATAGCTTCTTGTACTATGATCATACCTGACATACTTTCGCACATGTCATGCCTGATGCATCTGTATTTTCCTCTCTTGTATCGGAGTGCCACTCGTGAAAAGTTGCGTCTAGTTGGTTTGGAAAGGCTAGAAATACTTGAAAACTTCCATGCTGGCGTATGCAATGCAGAGGACTTGCAATCCCTCACAAGCATTCGAGTCTTCAAAGGGATTGCTGATGGTGACAATGAGCAAGTCAATAAGATGCTCCATTTCATTACCTGCAGGCAGGAACAACAACAGATGGGCACGTCATCAATTTTGGTGAAAAACTTCGACTGTTATTCGCCAAAGAGGAGTGTGATTGTCCAGAAACTGTTTACATATCAGTTTCTTCAGGCTTTGGACATTCAAGGGCATCTAGGTGAAATTGACAAGCAGGATTGGTCTAACTCGAAAATCACTGAGTTGACACTGAACGGATCTGAATTCAGCGATGACCCTATGCCGATTTTAGGCAAGTTTCAGAAGCTCAGGAGTCTTATCTTGTGCAACGATGCATTTGTTGGGAAGAAACTAGTCTGCACCCCGAACAGCTTCCCCGAGCTAACGAGTCTGAAGCTGTCAAACCTGTCAATTGAGGAATTCAAAGTTGATACTGGAGCCATGCCATGTCTCTCTAGTTTAACTATCAAGCAGTGCCAGAGCCTGAAAATGCTATCCAGTGACTTGGCGGGAATAGCAACTCTCCAGGAAGTCATTATCAAGCAGATGAATGAAGAATTCCTCAAAAGGTTCAAGAGCGACATTAATGTGGCAGAAAAATGGCGCAGTGCTTTCTATTATAATTGAATTAATAATCTTTTTCAAAGTGGGGTGATGGTTTTTAGTTAAAAAAAAAAAGAAAAAAAATAGTTTAGAAAATAAAAAGAAGGGGTTTTTTTATATTGTAAAAAAAGTAAGTTTTTCTTTTATGCTCATTAAATTAGAGTTTTCAAGGTTTATTTTTGAAGAAAAGGAAAAAGAAAAAAAAAGTTCGGGGACGCGTCAAGGTTTGATGTTCCAGAGTTGATTTAGTTTTTTTAAACCTGAGAGTTAATTTTGGTGAGTTATTAATATATACTATATATATTTTAAAAAAGAAAATAAAATAAAATAAAATAGGGAGGAACCAGTGTGGTGGACTGGTGGGTTTGCCGTTTGTGTAATTATTTGTTGGTAAAAAAGAAATAATAAGTACTATATAATAAAAAATTAGAGACAGTATATAAATATTTATTTTTCATTATATATATTCATCATATGAGTGGGAATTTGAAAAAGAAAAAAAAAAGAAATAAGGAAGTGCAGCACCATTTTGTTGTTCCATAGCCAAATTTGTCATGTGTGCTTCTCCAGTGGATCCGCAGTAAAACCCATGTCTGTTTAGAGGTACTGTTTCTGACCATAAATTTGAATTATTATTTGCTTACGAAAATAAAATGTGTTGGTGAATGCATTGTATTTCATGCCGGATATAAATGTCGAACTCTAATCATCTTAACCAGTCTATGATATTAAACCGATTTATGTTGTTATGTTAATTATAGAGAAACTCATGTCATGGACCTAAACAAGCAAGCTAAATCAAATTGGTCAGTACAAACATTTGAAATTCATGGTTTGTTTCATGCAGTAAAGTGGTGAAAGTAGTACTATAGATAAGGTGAAACTAGCAGACACTGAATGGATTTTAGTGTGTATTTTCAGGTGAAAGGAAGATCCACTTGTGTTGCAGTCCAGATTATGATGTACTTGTGCAGTTATTGTGCTCTGGTTTCATGGTTATTGCAATAAATTAGTATAATGAAACAAAAATAAAGCCTGAAGCTTGTAAATACAACAGGAGCTAGCAATCTATGTGTGTATCTTTTTATTGGCTTTTGCACTGTCAACGTATTTGTTAAATTTGAGGACAATGTAGAATTACAATTAAGATAATTCAAGATGTATTTTGAGTGTTGTCAGTTGTATACATTTTGTTCTGAAAATATGAGGTTTTTGTGTTTTGGTAGTAATTTATTTTTTTTAGGATAAAGGTAATGATGTACCAGCTACCAGGAACCATGGACTACAATCTAGATGTACCAGCTACCAGGAACCATTGAAAATAGTGAAGTAATTCTTCAATGTTAA
>JAYMSL010003974.1:0-11682 GCA_036897195.1 Plantago coronopus | reverse complement strand
AAACTTCTTACACTTTAGTGATACATAAAATCTTTCTCATAAAATAGTACCTATATATAAACTGACGATGATGCCCTTCTTAAATTTAGTAAATGTATATTTTCTAATGGAACTAGTCAACAAAAAAAATCTATTGGAATCGTCAATATAGTAAAAATCCTAACAAACCCAACAATTACCATGCAACAACAATAACAGTAACTCTACTAAGCGGTAAATTGGCTTTTTTTTCCGTCCAACAATTACCAATATGTTTGTGGTCTATTGTTACAAGCATCTTTCTATTTGTATGAACATGCATCTTTCTATTTGCATATGAGCAGCAAGCATCTTACTTTTCATAAAATCTAGTAGATGTTTTTTGGTCTATTGTTACAAGCATCTCGTCAATTTAAGTTGAACATGCATCTTTCTATTTGTATGAGCAGCAAGCATCTTAGTTATTTTGTATGGCCATAACAAAGGCAAAATGACAGACGGCCAACGTCAAGCAACAAGAGAGGGTATGTCTTTATTCAGTTGCTTGGCGATTTTTCTGAAATCTATTGGTGCAAATTTTTTAAGTACAGATGCTTGCTTTAGATTGTTGATATTGTTGCAAGGATTCTGGGTCGATGTTTCGCAAACTAAGAAAATTAGAATCTTTGCCGTCGAAAGTTAAGAACAGTAGATCATCAGGTATATATGTTCCTTGATGCTTGCTAGATATCAAGTGTATTTATGTTGAACTTTTTTTATGTTTGCTTGAATTTATGTTGTGTTTGTGGATGCTTGCTAGATCATTTACTTTTCGGATTGTTATGGTTGTTGTAGATAAAATTATACTTAAACCCACATTGATAGTCTACTAGCACCAAAAAATCACTTCATTCTATGAGTTTTAGAGATAACCAAAGAACGCTATTTACAGTTGACCTTATTTTCTTGGACCAAGTTCACTAAAAATTAAGCCACCATCTAGTGCAACGTCATGTTCTCAATAGAAAGATCATCAAGTGTATTTATGTTGGGGTTGTTGATGCTTGCTTGTATTTATGTTGGGCTTGTTGATGCTTGCTAGATTTCATGACCTGTATTTGATTTTAGGAGAACCATGCAGCAGCAAAATCTGAGTACCATGCAGCAGCAAAATCTGAGTACAGGAAGATTATGGGTACGAAGGTAGTGATGATGCTTGGTAGGTGTAGTGAGATGGTGAGAATAATGAGGAAGTTTGAAAATTTCAGTAAAAGATTACGTTTGTTTTGGATTAAGAGAAAAAAAGGGAGGTTTGTTTTATAAAACTTTGCTAAATTTAGCTATATCGTTTGTTTTATAAAACTTTGTTAAATTTAGCTATATCACTAATTTGTAAAATGTTTTTCACTAATTTGCAAGATATTTTTTTATGTATCACTAAATTGCAAAAAAGATTTGAAACTAGCACTATTTCATAATTTTCTCTATAAAAAATTCACGTCAAGAATATTCAAACCTCCAACTTCTAAGTGGCATGCATATATACACTAGATTGAAATAAAAAATTTATTCGATATTTCTGAGAACTTTTTAATTATTATTTTAAAAAATTCAGAATAATTTACTGAGACTGAGAAGAATTAATTACTAAAAATCAGAGGGGGTAATTAATTAATGGCAGTCAAGTGTCACTATCATCCCTGAACTCTATTTAACCGTTGCATCATGTATTCATGTGTCACGCCTTCACCACTCTCCCTCAAACCTCTCTCAAGCATCTTCATGTATTAACTGCCTAACACCTAACCAGAATTACACACCTCAACAATATTCAACTAAATTAATATCGATCTCATCCCAGTAAAAAACAAACAAACATAACCAAAAAACATACAAAAAAGTTTTTAAAAAAATAAAAAATGTCATCTCCTGATGATTACAGTAGTTTGTTCATCATAATTCCATCAACCTTGGAGGTTTCCCTCTGCTTCCTCCTCCTGTTAGGAATATTCGCTTTCTGGCTCACTCCTGGCGGCTTTGCATGGGCTCTCTCCAAGTCCGGGCCCAAGCCCAACCACGCCATTCCCGGCCCATCAGGCCTCCCCCTCCTCGGTTTAGCCGTGGTTTTCAAGAACAGCTTAAAACATAGGCTTTTACACCAGCTGAGTGTAAATTTCAAAGCCTCGTCACTCATGGCGTTCTCGGTGGGGTGCACGCGCTTCGTGATTGCCAGCGAACCCGAAACGGCTAAGGAAATACTGAACAGTTCGGCTTTCGCTGACCGGCCAGTGAAAGAGTCTGCGTACATGCTGATGTTTAAAAGGGCAATGGGGTTCGCTCCGTACGGGGTGTACTGGCGCCATTTGAGGCGGATATCTGCACATCACATGTTTAGCCCCAGGCGGATGGGGGAATTCGGGGGTGTCAGGAGGGAGCTGGGGATGAGAATGGTGGAGGAGATTGGGGAGAAGATGGAGGGGAGTGGGGTTGTGGGAGTGAAAAGAGTGTTGTTTTCGGGCGCAATGAGGAATGTGATGATGAGTGTGTTTGGGGAGTTTGGAGGTGAGGAAATGGAGAAGTTGGTTAAAGAAGGGTATGAGTTGTTGGGGATGTTTAATTGGAGTGATCATTTTGGTGTTTTGGGGTGGATGGACTTGCAAGGGGTTAGAAGGAGATGTAGGGACTTGGTTTCTAGGGTTGAGCCCCTTGTTGGCAGGATTGTCCAGGAACGTAGGGTCCGGAGGAGGAGGAGGAGGAGTATCAAGAATGGCGAAGAACACGAAAACGAAGAAGGTGAAGATGGAGGACATTGTTATTATTTTGTTGATGTTTTGCTTGATTTGGAGGAGGAAGATGGAGGTAATGGATTGTCTGAGTCTGATATGGTTGCTGTTCTATGGGTAACTATCATATCCCTTCCTCTTCTATTTTGTTCATGGCACATTAAGTTCTTGAATTCCATTTTTCTTTCTTTTTAGCAAGACTTTGATTTACATGGAAAAATTCGAATGCGTTTACAATATGTTCGAAAACTTGAATTTCATTATCTGGGTGACCCGATGATTAAATGTTTAAAAACAAAAATAGTGTATTTAATGTGAGTTAAGACACTCAAATGTTATGTTCATCTTTAATTCGTCCAATGAATTAAGTTGTCATGTCGGGGGCTTGTGAATTTGTGATCCTAATATGTTGTCATAATGGCTTATATATTTGTGATTATAGCGTTATGTGGGGTTTATGGGTTAATTTATGAGCTATTATTACGTGAGTTTAGGGTCATCGATGTTATCTTGAAGAACAAGATTTAAAATATAAAGGTTTGACTTCATAATTTAAAGAGTATGAAAAAAAAAATTCAAACTAACTCCAACCTAAATTTCATCGACGATGTTTGTTTTTCTTCTTTTTGTATCACGGGCTTGATACCTCGAATATGTAAAGCTAAAGTGGCACGCAATCGCCCAACATAGTCCTTTAGAGGCGCAAGAGTGCTTCGGATGCCGATTTACCAATTTATGACTTGTATATATGTTTAACTTCTCTTTCTCTCATGCATGTTTTCCTTCCGGATTGGGGAAAGTTAAGAAAAATATACTTATAAATTGGAGAAATTAATTAAAATTCTTTTCAAAAGTAATTTCTGAAAAGGATGTGGTCATATTTGGAATATTAATTTTGAGGTATAGGAGGTAAAAGACCTCCTATTCGAATCTTATGGGCGCTGCTGATATTACCTGAAATCCAGAACTTATCTGAAATTGATTTGTGGTTTTATAATGATCTGAAATTCTTGGTTTTGCCCATTTTAGGCATGAAATATCAGTCTGCCCATGGTTTTAGCCTTTAGGAGGTTACATTAGCAGATATGTAATGTGACGTGACAATCATATCATACTAACTGGATCGACGAGTGGTAAGAGAGCTGTAAAAAATAATATACGACTATTTTTGTGTACGACCAGATAATTACGCGAACTAACTGAATGAATGAAGTGTTAACTAAACATGTTAAGTGTAAAAGGACATATACGGTACCAATCTTCACCTATTTTCTGGCCAGACATCCCTTTTGCCCTGTGGTATCATATTTAGAAAAGATGCTGGAAATCATATCTTGGAATTTATTTTATTATCTCTTTACCCATATGCAAATAAATTTATATATTGGGGAATCTGCATAATTTTCGAGTCTATCTTTTTCTGCCTGGTGATGGCAACATGACACATGAATTGTTTTGAGATCGCTTTTCATTGGGCTTTTTTTTTTTTTTAAAAAAAAAGACGAATTATTATAAAGTATACTTTCTATTGGGTATTAATTCATTGAAAATGAACTGAATGGAACATCTTGCTAGTGGAAATGGCTTCTGAAATGGAATATACTTTTTTGTTTTTTTCCCAGGAGATGATCTTCAGGGGAACTGATACTGTTGCCATTCTTTTAGAATGGATTCTTGCAAGAATCATTCTCCATCCTGAAATTCAAGCCAAGGCTCAAGACGAAATCGATAAAGTTGTCGGTACCAATCAACACGTGGCAGATTCCGACCTCGTAAACCTTCCGTACCTACTTGCAATAGTAAAAGAGACTCTCCGCGTGCACCCTCCAGGACCGCTCCTATCATGGGCCCGTTTAGCTATCCACGACACTCATATCGGTGCGCATTTCATCCCAGCTGGCACGACCGCCATGGTGAACATGTGGTCAATAACCCACAATGAGAAATTCTGGCCCGAACCAGAAATATTCCGGCCCGAGAGGTTTCTAGACGAAGACGTCGCCATAATGGGTTCGGATCTGAGGCTGGCTCCATTTGGTTCGGGTAGGCGGGTCTGCCCGGGTAAGGCAATGGGCCTGCAGACTGTCCAGCTTTGGTTGGCTCAGTTGCTACAGAACTTCAAGTGGATTGGCTCTCCTGACTACGGAGTGGATCTGTCAGAATGCTTGAACATGTCATTGGAAATGAAGCATCCATTGGTTTGCAAAGTTATTCCAAGAAAAGGTCTAGTACAAGAGGCGAAATTCGACATCGTTCACCCAGATTAATCACATTACACGATCAGAGGAAAAAGGAACCGAAAGAACCAAACGACAGTGCTCAACTGAATCAGTCACGGGACCAGATATAAAAAAGAACACTTCATGGGCTTGTATATGTTTGGTTACATGGAGTAGTAAGTATAATGTATGTCCAGTCACCTAGTGATATGAAATATAGTGTGGGTCAATATTAAGCTGTGTGCTGGAATATGTTTTACCACCCTTTGTTGATGAGATATGTTTTTACCAAATTGGGAAAGTTGTTATCTACTTGTCAATAAAAGTTGTTGTTCGCATACTTTACACGTTCTCATGTATATCTGTTCTTCTAACTAATATAACTAGTAGGTACATAACTAGAATCCAATTGGATATTTATCTATAATAATACAATAATACGTAGTGTTTCAGCTTACTAATATGTTATGGTTGCTTTTAAACGTCATAAAACACGTATTCTCGGTTCGTTTTCTTAATGTTTAATTTTATTAAACTAGATTTTCTATCGATGGATCTTGTAATCTAGTACGGTATGGCAGTATACTTGAGGAATAAGTACCAATATCTAGTTATATGATAAAGCTCTTTTGTAGTGAGGGATCTAAAGTTTGAAAGAATATGATACTACTTGGTTTGTTCAAAGTTGTGTGCGGCCAGGGAAAGCTCCCCTCCTTTTACCCATCTCTAAAGAAAGAGGCCACACTGATCCCACGTTTACAGCATCTTCTTTTATAATTTGTCCCAATCGTTTCATGTGGTTCAATCTACATTATCGTGTTGTGACTGCGTGTTTCATATAATATTTCATGTTACACAATAAATAATGTAACATGTTAAAATGTTCTGTTTGACACATTAAAACACATTGTTTGACACATTAAGACACAATCGCGAAAATATTCATTTTTCAAAAAACACTTAAGTTTTTCAATATATACAAGTCTGTATGAGTTTATATTCATGGCAACTGGTTAATTAGAGCATTCGTTGCAGTTACAAATGTACACCCAAAGATATGCTTCTCAAGTTTTGAACTACAAACCTTATATTTGCAATGAAATTCACTTCATTTCTTAACCGCTGGATCACCTTATAACTCTAGTGTCTAATGACTATCTATTACACAATTTCTAAACTGTTTTATACCCATCTTCCCTTTAACTTAGATATACTCCAGTTAAATAAGTAACAATTATTAATTATAGTTTTCTTTCACGTGAATATACTCAAGTAATATATTCAGATAGCTCATTGTTATTGAAAGTCATTTGTTGGACAGTTGGAGTGGCCTAAATCGATGTATTTTATCTACAAAGTCATGATTTGTTAACTATCAGGTATGATTAGTATAGTTAGATTTGTCTTTTTTTTAAAAAAATTAAACTTGTTACGTTGTTTTGGATATTAAATTATTAACGAATCATTTGTATGGTATATTGAGTGAATAATAATGCTACTACCTGAGAGAAGGCATGGCCCGATAGCGGTGACCACACGAGGTTAACTATAGGAACGACATAACTCTTGATATGTTAGACTCTACTCATTTCACCTTAGTTTCAGTTCAGTTCAGAAATTTTATTAACAAATTGAACATAGCTTTATTGGATGTGAAGTTGCGAACTAGTTGAAACCTAAACAAATAGGTCCATGTTCTGGTTTTGGTGTCTACTCATACAGTATAAATAGAATAACAACGTGATTTAGTAGCACAATAATATACTTTCAAATATGTTTGACCAGTTCACATTTTGATATATAATACCAAATTACAATATGTAATTGATTGGTGTGTTTGAAAACTTTCAGCAATCAACTATATAGATGGGTTAAAGTGCGATTTATCAAAAGTTGCATTCGACACTTACACTTACAGTAGTTTTGGTGTTGAACCCTCTTAAATTAACTGTTAAAGCCTCGGCTTGGTTTCATGAGAACGTCTCCAAGCGCATTGGAGATGGCACTACTACAAAATTCTGGTTAGAACCATGGCTTGGTGAAGGTCGGATATTAAAAAACTTATATCCTCGCTTGTTTCAAATTGATATCGATCCGCAGTGTTCTGTAGCTGCACGCTTATTTGGATCTTGGGCTTGGCGTCGCTCATTGTTCACTTGGGAAGAGGAACTAGTTTCAGAATTATTTCAGTTGTGTTTGTCTCGGTTAAACTCAAACTCGCAGGAGGATCATTGGATTTGGACGGCTGACTCGACCGAGAAATATTCTGTGCGCCAAGGTTACAAACGTATGTCTGAACTAGTTTCTTCTTTCCCTGTTCGAGCCCCAGTCTTGCGGGATTGGCAGAGCCTTGTTTGGTCTTCTTTAGCGCCTTTAAAGGTGAAGATTTTTACTTGGCGTCTGATACTGGATCGTCTTCCAACTCAGGATAATTTACTATCGCGCAACATTCTAAGTACAGATGTTGTTTGGCTTTGCGCATTCTGTGGACAAGTTAAAGAGACATCAGAACGTGTATTTTTTCAATGTGCTTTAGCCAACAAGTTTGGAAACTAATTGGAGATTGGTTAGGCTCTACTGTTCCTCTTGGATCTTCATTGTTAACTGGTGTGTCGCGTTTCCCAGTGATACGGTATAGCCATGTTCTGGGAAGATCATTATCTCAATGTGCATTGTGGCTTATTTGGCTATTTCGGAATGCTTTACATTTTCGGAGTCAGCCGACAATTCCCAGTAATGTTCTGCGACGTCTCCAACACCATCTTTGGCTATGATTTCGTTCTAAGGATTATATTTCTCCTAGTGTTGGTTTGGTAGATTGGGTTGCTCACCCGTATCTTTGTATTCGTTCGGTGTGATGTTCTGCTTGTTTGGGCATTTCTAATGCTTATGTACTATTCCCTTAAGTTAATATATTTGCTGATTCCAAAAAAAAAAATCAAGTGTTTGGTTGTTTAGTAAACCATTATATATCACTTTGGGACATATCGAAAAGTTCGAAAATAGACAATTTACCAGTTGGGTCTCTATGTAATTTTCCATCTATCAAGAACCCTCACCTTAGTTATGATGCACGCCACCGCATAGTATCAGTAATTGACCTTCTTCTTCCCCAAAATCCCCAAAACCCTTAAACCCTATTTCACTCTCATCAAGCTCTGATTACACAGACATTGAAAAATGCGTAAGCCCACCACCTTAATCTCATCCCTCCTCCTTCGGAACCTCTTCCGCCGCACCATCTCCACCCAACCCAATTATCTTCTCCAATCGCCGCCCTGCGCCCGCCCATTTCTTCCTCCCTCCTCCGATTTCCGATTCATCTCTCCACAACCATTTTCTCTCAGACTCTTCTCCAGCTCCACCGGATTGAGTGCCGGTGGTAAATTTGTGAACGAAGAAGAGGAAAATACGCCCGCAGGATTGCTTTCGAGCGAGCTTTTGAAAATCCCAGATGCAGATTCTCTTCCTCTGCCCCAAAGACTCGATCTTTCGTTTTCCCACATCAAATTCAGCAATGAGCTGATCCTTACCGTACTTAATACCTCCGAAGATGCGGGCCGTACGGTTCTTGATTTCCTGAAATGGGTTGAGACAAGGCCTGGTTTCGAGCGAACTGACGAGGTTTATTCGTACTTTGTTCATTATCTTGGGAGAAGGAAAGATTTCAAGGCCACACATGAAGTTCTGGTAAATGCCCGTGGGGTAGTGGGACAGAAATGTTATGAGGCTTTGGTTGATAGGTTGGTTAGGGCGGGTAGACCAACGCAGGTTGTTTCGTTGTTTGAGAAAATGGAGAAGGATTACGGGTTTTCTAGGGATTTGGCTTCTTTGAAGCTGATTGTTTCGAGCCTTTGTGAGAAGGGATACGGGAGTAATGCTGAGAAAATGGTTAAGGGTTTGGCATCTGAGTTTTTCCCGGATGAGGAAATTTGTGAAATGTTGATTAAGGGGTGGTCTGTAGATGGGAAGTATGATGAAGCCAAGAGATTGGCTGAGGAGATGGAAAGGGGAGGATTTCAGATTGGAGTGAATGCATACAATGCCATGTTGGATTGTGTGTGTAAGCTTTGTAGACAGAAAGATCCTTTTAGGATTCGAAGTGAATCTGAAAGTTTGTTGGTTGAGATGGAAAGGAAAGGGGTTCCACGCAATGTGGAGACATTTAATGTGTTAATTACTAATTTTTGTAAGAATAGGATGACATCTGATGCACTGAGTCTGTTTCATAAGATGGGGGAATGGGGATGTCAACCTAATGAGGAGTCTTTCCTTGTGCTAATCAAGCGATTATATCAGTCTGCACGGATTGGTGAAGGTGATGAAATGATAGATAGGATGAAATCTGCTGGGTTTGGGGATGCTTTAGATAAGAAGGCTTATTACGAATTTCTGAAGATCTTGTGTGGTATTGAAAGAGTTAGTCATGCTATGAAAGTCTTTGCAAAGATGAAGGAGGATGGATGTGAACCAGGTATAAAAACTTATGACTTGTTGATGAGAAAAATGTGTGCTTATGGACGCGTAGATAAGGCAAATGCACTCTTCAAGGAAGCTGAGAGCAGTGGAGTACCTGTTGAGCCGAAAGAATATCAATTAGATCCGAGGTTTGTTAAGAAGACTACAGTGGAGAAGAAGGAGAAGAAAAGGGAGACATTGCCTGAGAAGATGGCCAAAAAGAGAAGAAAACTTAAAAGGCTCCGGTTAAGTTATGTGAAGAAGCCAAAGAAAATGCAGCGGGCCACATCTGGTTGACACTAGGTTATGTGCCCGTTGACCTATTCCAATAGGTATGCTTACTCAAAATAATTCGTTCAAGTTTCATGTTCTTTACTTAATGTTCTAACATATTGATAAGTTTTAGAACAGAAATCTCTAGATTTTATCTTGTGCTTAGGGGATGTCTCTGACTCTTTTTGTGACATAAAACCATGTTTTGGCTGGGAGTGATTACTGGGTTCTCTGACTAGACTAAAGCATTAGGATTCTGCACTTTCGAATCATACGATTTATTCTTCTACTTCATTTACTTGACTTTTATCACATGTTGTTTTGTAAAAGCCGAGGGTAATTTCAGACAGTGTACATTTGATTACTTTCTGTTACACGGCCAAGTTCATTGCATTATCGATTAGCGGTAGTATTTAATTTTGCGTAAGGTCATTGTATTATACAATCAAGACAATTTGTTGATTCCCCGTGATCCAATTTCTTGTGAGCTCTGCAATATCTTCTTTTTAACATAATAAATCAAATCAGATGCGCTAGATCTTACTATTGTTCATGAATTTAAAACTTCTATTTCATTCTTCCATGCAACCATCTCACTACGGAGTTCAATTTTGCTTGGTTATCAAATTAGTGTACTATTTGTTGTGTAGGTATCTCCTGTATAATAGTTCTTGGTAATTATATCATCTATTGCAACATTATTCTGATACTGACACACGTTCACTAGCAGCGGATACTTGATTGTTGGTTTGTATTATTATTTAAAAAACATTTGGGGATAGATCCTGAATGTAACATTGCTGACAGCTTATCTACTATGTGGACTGGAGCTTTTGTGCCGTTAAACTTGTTCTCATCCTTTGATTGATGGTGTTTTACAGGAAGTTAAGAGTCTCTTCTGCAATTTCTGGCTTTACCCTCCACATGCAAAAGCAAAGCGACAGAGTTTGATGTTCATGACCCCTAGTTCTTTTCCATACCACTGGTGTTCCGTTTTGAATTACAAAACACCGAAGGTCGGATAGTCATCTCCTATTGTTTTGCCTCCAAGCTATAACAAGTCACTGGACAATGGTTGTTCTTTACTGGGGAAATAAAGAGAATTTCATGTATCAAAGGAGATAGTAAATCCCAAGAGAAGCAGATTTAGTTAGTTTTACAATTATTCATTTGTGTTTTTTTTTACCATTGTGTAATTTTGGATTATATAGACTTGGAGATGATGGGTATGGATTGGCAAATCGATGTTCCTTGGTTGTGGAAGTTTAACTGGATGAAGTTTTATTTAAGTATTTGTGAGTTTACTACTGTTGCATGATGCATGAGCGGAGGCCGGAGGGAGCCTCCGCGGTGAAGTTTTCTTAGGTTTTATGTTCAATTCACCTTCAAGTTTGTATAGTTCAAATTTATAATTGAATTCAGTTCCGTTCATTTTCGTTGAACGGTGCCTGGTGCCTTAATAAGAGAGTATACTGTTGCAATTGCAACTGTCCTGATTCGTGCAAAGAGAGAATTAAGAAGAGAGTATACTGTTGCAATTGCAACTGTCCTGATTCGTGCAAAGAGAGAATTGTTAAAATGCAACTGGAGATGGATGGTGTTATTTTTTTCAATTTTATCCCATTGTGGGTATTTATCAGTTGGGGCCTGGGGGAAGCGTAATTTCAATAGTACTATCTTAAGTACCATGGAATACAATTCGTAAGACTATTGTGGTGGAAATTGCTTCACATCAATCGACGATCGCTTAAGGTGAGCATACCACGCTTGGTTCGCACGAAGTGAGATTTTGCTTTGCGAAATTGGAACTCACCCTACACAATCCTCTTTAAGTATATTTTTGGTGTCTGACCTAAACTGCTTTTCATATGTCATATGTCACTTCGGATTTTCTGACCCATTTGGTGTGCCACACCATGACCCAACAATCACCAATGGACACTTGTCCTCTCCTCAATATTTTCAATTCCTTTTCGTTTTAACCATCAACT
>JAYMSL010003973.1:0-11682 GCA_036897195.1 Plantago coronopus | reverse complement strand
ACGAATTGGACCTCGAAATGAATCCCCATGTTGTTTCCACCCGTCCTCCTGATATCAATTTACCCCTCTCAGCCGAGCGAAGCCCCCCTCAACAGCCTTGGAACCCCGAGCATTGTGATATTCTTGATGTTGGTCTCAGTACTCAGATTTACGAGACCGAAACTTACCTTACTAACCTTCCCAAGGTGGGGCGCAAGTGTGCCAAAAGGGTTGACAGCATTTGGGGTGCATGGTTCTTCTTCAGTTTCTACTTTAAGCCTGTAATTAAGGAGAAATCAAAGGCCAAAATTATACGTGATAGCAATGGTCTCTCCGGATTTGATAAGAGTGATTTGCAGCTGGATACCTTCATGGTTCAGCATGATATGGAGAATATGTACATGTGGGTCTTCAAGGAAAGGCCTGAACATGCCCTGGGAAAGATGCAGCTGCGGAGTTACATGAACGGGCATTCTCGCCAAGGAGAGCGTCCTTTTCCGTTCAGTGTTGACAAAGGCTTTGTCCGATCCCACAGGATGCAGAGAAAGCACTACAGGGGTCTCTCTAATCCTCAGTGTGTTCATGGCATTGAAGTTGTTTCGTCTCCGAATCTCATGGTGGTGGACGAGGAAGACAGGAAAAGATGGGTTGAACTCACCGGAAGGGACCTCAACTTCATGATTCCAATGGAAGCCAGTGACTATGGTACGTGGAGGAATCTTCCCAACACTGAGTTTGAGCTTGAGAGGGCACCAGCGCCTGTCAAGGTGAATAACATCTCGCACTCTAATTCAAAGAAGTTGCTTAATGGATCAGTGCTAAATCTTTCAACTCCACCATCCAGTCTGACTAACGGGGATGTTATGGATCTGTCACCTCCCGGTAGTAAAAGGAAGAAAGACTTGTTGTTTCCTCAAGGGATCGGGAATGGGAATGGGAATGAAGAACAGTGTTATTTGGCTGTGACTGCTCCAGTTCAGGTCCCTGATTTGGAAATTCACCCTAATGAACCACAGTGGTTGAGCGAATTTAGCGGTGTGCTTAGGAGTGCTTATGGGCCTGTAACAGCTGCCAAAACAATCTATGAAGACGAAGCAGGCTACCTTATTCTAATCAGCTTGCCGTTTGTTGATCTTCAGAGGGTAAAAGTTTCATGGAGGAATACACCAACACACGGCATAATTAAGGTGTCTTGTATCAGCACATCACTCGCACCGCTCATCAAGAGGAACAAGAGGACATTCAAGCTAACAGATCCCTCTCCCGAGCATTGCCCTTCAGGTGATTTTGTGCGTGAAATCCCCCTTCCGACACGAATTCCCGAAGAAGCTAACATAGAAGCGTATTATGATGGACCTGGAACCGTGTTGGAGATACTGGTGCCAAAGCTCTGCGGAGGACCTGAAGAACACGAGGTTCGTGTGTGCCTTCGTCCTCACCATGGGACTAACGATCTGATGCTGACCTGAAGTCTGACTTCCTGGTGAGACGGCAAGTGCAATAATTTTCGTTGAAGGGTCTTTTCTCTTGAGTTCTTGTGACTTTGTTGTAATGATGAAATAGGAATGCTTATGCTATTATGTTGTAAACTGGTGTAATATTAGTGTTTGTAAGTTCATTATTCTGGATAATCTGAATCTTTCACTATTATACTATCTTTTGTTGGGGAATTTCATATGTACATGCCATATTTGTTACTTCAAATTCTTGGAATACTACCGGCACCGGGAGTTTCAGGACTGTTTTCTCTAGTAGCACGGAACAGTCTGTTGGAAAATGCATATTAGTGTTTGATACAAGACACCTTAATTATGCCGTGTGTTGGAGTATTATTCATGCATCTGGGAGAAAGAGTAGTTTGATAAGCTTATAATTTGATTCTATGTATATGTATGTATGTGATCTTTATGGAATAGAAAAAATGAAAAGCTAATACGTGTCATGAATCTGTATTTTGTATAAAAAAGGTAGACTAGACTAGAAATATCTTGAACATGAAGAATCGTAAAAGAAGATGGATACAATACAAATGAGATGATATGAGGTTTGAAATATAGTTGGGTCTACCATGATTTTATCAAATATTATGGCTCTTGGTGGGATCCACTTATCACTAGTGATGATAACCCAGAAATCAACATTTCAACCAATAATTGAGGAATCCTCTTTTTTTTGGAAGTTCGTATCACTTCAATTCACTCGAAAATCTCTTAATTAAACTGAACTGGATATACATAAATAAAATTAAGGTAAACTAAACTGTAAGTGTTAATATACGCATGATTTGAATTCACCTACACCTCTTACTTGCAACTCCGAAACATATCTTCTACCAGATGAAATAGGAGTAATAAACTAGTGTGACCAGAGATACTCTATTACTCTAGGGTGCCTCATTTTGGAAGAGTGCATTTAAGATTTTGGTGCAAAACGTTTCAAAAAAAAGATTTTGGTGCAAAATTCCCAGCTAAAACGTTTCTTACCAACAAATTTTAGCTCTTACATTCCATATATACACTACGCAAGTTCGGGTACTACTACTATATAGTGAAAGAAATATTCCTCACTTGTATAAGACAATTTGGTTCCCACCATTAAAGCTACTACAGGACATCAAAATCTCACTTTCGCTTCGTCTCCTCAAAATGGCTATTGTGTCAATCTTTGTGTCTCATCTTCATCGTTTAATGTCTGAATCAACAGGGGCGGAGCATACTGAGCCGTTCCTTGGTGTTCCTCTGCGTCTTGGCAAAACGACAGTATGATTGTATCTATCGACATTTCCACCACTCCAAAGAAGAGAGTAGCAACAATGTAGCCAAATCCCCAGCATATCTGCATAATCAAGACCATGTCAGTATGACATTAACTGTTTTGCTGAAATATATACAATGAGATCATGGATTATTTCTAATGGCATACCAGTACAGGGAACAATGGGGAGGAGATCTTGTTGTGAGCCGACTTGTATCTGTGTGTGTCCAGCATCAGGAAAGCAAAAAGTGCGCTAGTGAGGCTGACACATAGCTTCCCTAGAAAGAGTATCACGTCACCTATCACGTTCACCTTCCCTATTCTTAGGATGTTACTCATTATCAACTCGGTTGCAATCTCAGAAGCTTTAAAGAAACCTTTTCCAGTTATCGCAATCTGGCAACACAAGAGTCAGCATAGACAAAATCCAAGTACAACCATTAGACAAACAAATAATCACAAAACTCCCAATATGACTAGTAGCAAATTGTAACCAATTTGGACAAGATTACAAATGTTTTACAGTTTATGAAGTCAAGTAGCTAGGAGAAGCTTGCAATGTACTATACAAACAATATTAAAAACGCATACTACAATCAATCGGGTGAAGTATATACGTTTCTCAAGGGCATAAAATATACTACACTATACAAATGGAGTCTAAAAGAAACTTTTGGATCTGGTTTATAATCCACAATCTAACAAAAACTCCAAAGAGCAGCATCTAAGGATGTGTATTATCTGACTTATCCAAATAGAAACGATAAAAGACTGGTTAAGTGTGACATTGGCAGAGAATCGTTATCTACTGCTGAATATAACACTAGCAAGACAGCATAGCACAAACAAAAGATAGATAATTAAAACTCAAGAGTCAAGAAGGTAGTTCTCATGATAATTATAGTGATTTAACTTACCATAATGTAAGCATTACGGTTCACAGATTTGATGATCCATCCAATACCCCTCAGGCAACCATTTGAAGTATGATATAGAGCCTTTCCAAACATGTTTTCTGGTATAGAATTGATGTGTTTAAGCCTGCGGCGAAGAGCTTCGAGAATAAATCGAATTGATTCAACCCAAGATACAATTACAGAACCAACAGCAATTGATCCAAGACCATATCGTGCAAGCCGCTTCATTGATGAAAAAACAGGAAGGAAGGGAATCTCTGGCTGCATATGAAAAGAAAACAGAAGATTTATACAAGTTACAACAGAACAATACAAACGAAGCTCTAATAATGCAGTGTAAAATAACTAGTCCCAGCGTCTCACCGAAGTCTCGCCTCGAGCCCAATAATATGAAGCGACAGAACCCGCTATCACCGTTGATGAGCATGCAATAAAGAATTGGGTAGCCCAATAGCCACCAAAGAGATGGAAAAGAATCGAGGCGGCAATATGAGGAGTATAGCGAACACTATAGCCACAACAGCTATTACAGCTTAGTTTACTGATTTTTAGATCATAGGCACAGCAATTAGCACCACAATCATTTTGGACAACTGTCCCGGAACTGAAAAGATGAAAAGCAGCTGATAGCCAGAACATATAAAATATTGCTAGTATCAAATATGGGATAACTGGAAATATTATCAGAGCCTGGACTTCTCCAATGACCTTGGCAGCTACCTGCAATTTACAGTTCAAAACAATGAGATGGCATGCAACGACAAGATCGAACAAAGAAAACACAAAACATATTTTTTTTTCGTTTCAAATTTTGGAAACTGCATAGTTATTTGTTCCAATTATATGGAATTTGCAAATTCTTAATACTACAAAGATATATGATTACTTGCCTTGAGAACAGATGTTGCCATTAGGATACGACGAACAATAGCAATAGAAGATAGGAAAGCGATGATCATCAATGCTGTCATGAAAACAGCAGCTGCATGGAGATGATTTAACTCCTGCACAAACACATAACTTGACATTAGAATATCAAGTCATTGACTATGCTTCAATTTGAATCTATCTTCCTCCATTTTCTCCAACTAAAAGCTCTATGGGAGGTAGGACTCAGGAATTGGAACATACCCTCGAGGATACATGATAATATGGGTCATGCTCGCCGATGATGGGAGAGATAGCATCATGTCCAATCCATCCAGCTGAAAGACAAGGGATTAAAAAATCAATTACATTATGTCTTTGCTAGCTAATGAATCAATTTCAGAGTGGGAGCTGAAACGAAAATACATTTAGTTTGAATATATTTGTGCAGACTAGCTTTTTTTATGAAGTACAAATCATTACCAAAACTTCAAAAGGAATCGGACTTCAATGATTAATGTGTTTCTAAATTGATCTTTACAAGGATGCTTGATTCACAGCGAAGAGTGAACTTCGAAATGTGCAGATATACATATACTGGAATGAAAATGCACAAGGATTTGTACTTTTTTTCAGAATCACAAGGAAAAAGGCAATCTTTAATTGATTCACAGTGAAGAGTGAACTTCTAAATCTGCAAAACGTATGCACATAATAGTAGTGCAGATATACTGGAATCAAAACGCACAATGTTTTTGAAGAAATTCACAAGGAAAAGGTCAATAAATGAACGAGGGTGGAGAACATGCTGAAACATTTTGACAGAAGGTGGAATGCCTGAGTGATGGTCACAATTCTAGATGACCAATTATGTAGAGGGAATCAGGGAAATGGAATTCCACAAAAAAATTATTCTAACCTTTCAAATAGTAAAACATTGTCACTGATACCATAAGAATGTTGAATACAACGACCGTAATCCATGGCATTCCAGTGACAAAATGTCGAATCATTAAGAGCCATATGATTGAGAGGAAAAGTGGCAGAAATCCTCCACACACCAGCAGTACAGGCCATGACTTCCCAACATCAGCCACATATCTCTGCAGAAAAATAGAAAGTACATACATCTTAAACTACTGGAGAAATATAATATCGCTACAGAGCAATCACAACTATGCCTCGTATCCCACTTCCCAATGAAGTTGTTCAGGCTACATGAGACGGAAGTTGGACGTGTACAAGTGATAAATTTCTCCAAATGGAAATAAACTTTGGAGAACATCAATGACTCTCTACATATTCAGAATTATTCATAGAAATTTTCAATAGTACAAAGTTTCATTCAGGAGCTTAAGAGGTAACACTTGTTAAGCATTGCTCATACAGTCATACTTTTAAGTAGGAAAGAAATAGTGAAGAGGCAAGAAGCCAGGACTTTTAAGTATGATGGCATGAATAAATCTCAGTCCATAAGGTACATGTTCATCTTTGACAGAGTGACACGGGGCAAAAAAAATTATGAATCCTAACCTTCAGTACAGATGATCGAGAATTAATTGATCTGTGGATGGCTTTATCAATGGCAATGTCTTGTACAATTTTCACTCCGCCCATTAGCTCCCAATGTGTCAACGAAACATTTGATGCACGGGCAACGTATTGGCAAGTCCAATGAACTGGCACATTAAGGTGAAGAGTGGTGTTTAAATAGAAAGTCTTTCACAAATGTAGTGAGAATATAAGCCAAGAAACATAATTAAACCAAATGCAATTCTTATTATAAGTAGAGTAAAAAAGTTACCATTAACACTCGGAAATATAACCGGATAGCAAGGACCCTGGAGCTGAATAGACATGTTTCTAAGCTGAGGAGTAAGATCGGCGAAGTAATCATAGTTTCTATCAATCCAGTCATCCACACTAAGATGTATATCTCCCTCCGGGTAATCGCAGACCCAATTAAGCGAGTCCTCAGAGGGGATAGGACAGTCCAACAAACAGATGCTCCGGGCATTTGAGAGCTCAAATTTGCTGTCTTTTACACCAGATTGGTAAACCTGGTTAGGATTCAACCAATACCTGAGTTCCAATTCATGGAGATTTGGATCGCCATGTCTATCACCACACACATTCCCTTTATAGTCCAGCCCGAAGTTTAGCCTATTGCGGATGAACATAATTGTCAATGGTAAATAAATACATAGATAAACTAAAACCTATACACAAAAATCAATCAAACCTATTAAGGCAATACCACATTAATATATTCTTCTTATTCTACGCTTCTCTGGTCTCG
Organism: Plantago coronopus; assembly: GCA_036897195.1. Lineage (NCBI taxonomy): Eukaryota > Viridiplantae > Streptophyta > Magnoliopsida > Lamiales > Plantaginaceae > Plantago > Plantago coronopus. The sequence goes on along the minus strand of JAYMSL010003973.1, from coordinate 4,866 downwards.
TAAAACAAACAATATGAAAAGAATCTGAATAAGGAATTATATACAAGGATTATAGAGAGAAAACACATAATTCTTAAAGTTCCATTATGCTCAACCTCTGATTACATTTCCATTTGATACACATTTCCATACTACTGCCTATAGCAGAGTTGAAGCACTTAAAGAATGAGGCTTGGCCTCAAAATACCCATTTGATACCACTTTATTTCACAAACATCAAGTTATATCCTGCCAATCACTACAAGACTGCTAAAGATACAGCCACATACACAAACAATTATGCGTAGCACAATCTAACAATGTATAAACACCCCCATTAAGATCACTCGAACCACCTCCTAAAAGAAACAAGAAAGCAAGAACCCCAACAGCAATAAAACACCAAAGATAAAAATTTTAGTGAGAAAGAACGAAAAAGACAGCATTTTAATCTCAAAACAAGGAGCTCAAGAAAACAGATCAGAACCCAAACTGCATAAAAGTAAGTAAAGCAAAAGCCAACAAAGAAAGAATGAGTAAAAAGAGCAAAGCAAGATGCTTTGTTTAGTGATTGTACCTCAATGGGTCTCCCTGGTTGAAACCAAAGCTTGAATTGACAATCATGGCAACCCAAAAGGCAATGAAGATAACCAAGAACACCACATCTCTACATTTCCTGTTGTGCTTAATGATATCACCATTTGCTCCTAATCCTCCCCCATTAGTAGCCCCATCACTTGATGGGTACTTGCCAATTACTGGCCCCAATGGACCTCTCATCTTTTCTTGAAATCAAATGGCAAAAATGTAGCAGCTGGGGTGAGTGTTTTTCTTGGTGCAAGCTTGAAGAGAGGTGGGTTCTTGAGTGAGTGAAAAGAAAGGGAAAGTGAGAAACAGTGAGAGAAGAGAAAGTAGCAAGTAGCTAGCAGCTAGCAAAGGAGTGTGAAAAGGACAATAGTCCAAGACGGATTTATGGGAATATATCTGCACTTATTTTGTTAAGCAATGTATATGTTCTCAACACAACACAAGAATTTTATTACTACAACCAAAACCTCCAACTTTTGACTGATAGTACAAAATCACAAACCAACCAAGATCTGTTTTCTGAACAATGTATGTGGTTGTATTTATTTGGCTTCTTCCTAAAGCAGCTTTATAGTGATGGTGTTAGTAATATCAAAATCTATTAATGCAATAGTTTATGGTTTCGTATTTTTGGAGTGGAGTCATTCATTTTGAATCCAAATCTGATGATGATGAGGGTAAACCAGAATAAGAATTCCATTAATTATTAAATAGTCTGTTCCTATACTTTTCTTTTTATTGGCAATGAGTTGTCTTTTAAATCTGAATTAATTTGAAATTTATAGGGAAAAAGAAAGAACATGTTTTTTAATCATGAAATGCCTAATAAGTAATAAGCTCATACAAATTTAAACGAGACTATGAGAGGAGCTGGAATTTTTTTTTTAGAAAGAATGGAAATACTTGTCTTCTGAAAATGGAACAAAATTAACTCTAATTGTATCTCCAATTGTATCAGGTGGTAGTAACATTTTACATTAACTTTTACTCTTTGTACACACTGCACACTAAATTTGGGAATTAATAACTTTCATTCCATCCATCCGTTATAAAATGTTACAATTATCTTTTGCACAATACTTACAAAAATGTATAAATTATTGAGATAATACAAATAAAGCATATTAGAGCAATTAATGAAAAATAAAATAGTAAAAATAAGGTTGAATTATGATAATATATATTAATATATAGTACACATGCAATAGAAGTTACTATTAGTTGGAATGAGAACAGTCATATCAGTTAAACTCTCTTTCCTTTGTCATTTAAATTTAAACTTTAAATGGGATCAACCACAAGAATTAGTAGTAATCCAAATTTGAGTTATGCCCTAATTGTGGGCTGAAAGGGACAGAAGTTCATCCGAATTTGTTTACTTCCTTTCTTTTGTTTTTGTATTTCGAGAGTGGACGTTGAAAATCGTAATTGCAGGCTTTCCGCATCCCAATATTTGGACCATTTCGCTTCCCACATTTCTAAATATAATTATTCAATTTCTCAAACAAATCCATTTTAAATTCTGAAAAAAGAAAAAGAAAAAACAACAATTTACCCCGTGCAGCCCAAAGTATTCACAGTTTCACACCATTCAATTAAGAAAATCATGTAAACTTAACTGAACTCAAAAGTGTAGACCTGAATTTATAAATTGAACCGGATTAAATTCAAGTATAAATTTGAACTACGCAAATGTAAACTGAATTGAATGGACTTAAATAGACTTAAACTGAACTAAACATAACTAAAATTAATAATGATTCCGGCGTATTTTAAAGGGTAAAATAACACCAAAATCACTGTCCTAGTTGATAGTTGATATATAGTATGTTGACAATATATAATGATTTGTAAATCCGACTTAGAAAACAAAAATAGGAATTGCAATTGTGAACTGTATGTATGAATTATGAACTAAACTGAACTAAATAAACTTACATTAAATTTATTTTAAGTATAAATTTGAATTACGCAAACCTGAACTGAACTTAACTAACTTGAATTGTACTTATCTGAACTAGAACTAATGAACCCAAACGGAACGTAACTGAACTTAACAAACCTAAATTAAAGGTGAATTAAACTGGACCGTAGTCAAACTTACAAGGATATGTTTGGTGATATTCAGACATGAACCCAAATATAATTGATCGAGTTGTTGGTATTTGTTTGGGAAACATTTAACCAACAAGAAAAAGTAGCCGGGGGAACGTATGAAAATTGAACTAAACAATTGTTGTTTGACTTAAGAAACCTAACAACAAATGTTACTGACATGCCGCTTATATAAAGGGTTAATATACTACTACAATTCAACCCTACTTGTACTACTTTACTTTTCATTACTACTTTAATATACCCCCACGTGTACTATATAACAATATATATAATACCTTCTTAAATAATGTGTCAAAAGAGAGATGGTGTAAAATTGAGTGGACTGAGGGAGTATGTAATTGTCCAAAAAATATATTTTTGGAGATTTTAGCATCCAAATGAGCTTTCAACTATGTTCGTCATATTGATCTAGGGCCCGGACTTCGGTTTGTGTAAATCGTAGGCGCTAAACCATCACTTCATTAAAATCACCATGAGTGAATTGTATTTGGTGCACACTAGCATGATGGATCAATGTGAGAAATGGTTAAGTCATTTACACATGTTAAATAGACAAATACAAGAGTAAAAGAGGTTGAAATCCGAGTTCAGGTCTCGAAGATACGCTAAAACGGAGGGAAAAGAGGCCAGGCGGGCGCCTGGCCCCTCCAGTTCGCCTACTAGGCCCTGGAGAAGAGATCCATGACGTTTTCCTAGGGCATCTGTTCCGCAATAGGCTTAAATGCCTTTTCAGTATATTTGTTTGAGTTTGAATGAGTTTTGCAACCATTCCTACCGGGGTCAATCCGAAAAAAGTACCTTATGTTGTCCGCGTTTCGAAAAATGTACATTTATTTGTCCGCGTCCGATTTTAACACCATAACTTTAAATATCATTTCAATTTATATACTCCGTTAGTCAAATTAACGTTCCGTTGACTAACGGAGTATATAAATTGAAATGATATTTAAAGTTATGGTAATAAAATCGGACGCGGACAAATAAAGGTGCATTTTTCGAAACGTGGACAACATAAGGTACATTTTTCGGATTTTCCCCATTCTAGCACCCTTTTGAAGGGTTCAAACTCCAAACAATACAACGCCTCATATGTATAAATATGAGCAGGAATTTTCATTCCAACACACAGTGAATCCAATTCATAGCATTCTCCTATTTTCTCTCTTGAGCATTCTTATTCGCATTCAGAAGTATTCCGACAGATTCGGTATTGGAGTGCACCAATATCATCTTAGCGAGTAATTTTATATTGGGAGACCAAGTTGCCATACCAATTGTAAAGCACCATAGCGGGACAATATAATCTTAAAGAGAGATAGTCCAACTATCGACTTCACTCAACTCTCATTGTTCTACCCTCCTTCTAATCCTTCTTCCATAAACCATCCCTGCTTCATTCAAACACAAGATTTTCAACACACACACGCACACACACACACATATATATATATATTTCGTAGACCGTACTTGCATCTTAGGATCCTTTTGTTAGTGTACATTAAACTTTATATGTGATCGTTGATTATTTCTTTATTGACGTAGCGAACTTTTTCTCCATGATTTATAATGCCCTAATTCATCACAACTAACCATTCTTGGTCACCTCGAGCCAGTTGATATCTCGTCCTCATATATATGTACCTTTGGTTCACAATTACCCTAAAATCTTTTGATACCATCGGTTACTATCTTAGGTCAATATTCTAATATATCATAGTTTACTATCAATGACTATCGAGGATTGTTATATGTTACTTTCGTGGACCAATCGGGGCTCATAACATCAACGGGTGACAACTGGGTGAAATGGACCGATGGCATTTTGCTTTCACCATTTAGACGTTGAGGTACTAGTTATTTTACCTTCTTATAAGTTTTTGTACTTTGATTCTTTCACATGCACTTCGACATGGTAGGCTTGAATTTAGGCATTCCATTTCTTTTTCGACCTATTGATTTTGCGATGTTTCAATATTTGATATAGATCAAGAGAGGTTGATCGCTTCCGCACGCTACACACCTCCCATGTTTCTACCAACAAGTGTTCTCAATGTGGTTGTCGTAGCCACAATATGTATGATTAACGTCGTTTTACTCACCAAAATTATATTTATAATCTTGCCAAGATTATCCTAACACAATTCTAAATAGAACAGCAGTAAGTTAATCCCAGAGGTCGGT
>JAYMSL010003972.1:0-11683 GCA_036897195.1 Plantago coronopus | reverse complement strand
GGGGAAGAGGGAGGGACGGAGGGAGGTGAAGGTAGAGGTCGGGGGGGGGGGTGGGGGGGGGGGGGGGGGGGGGGGGGGGGGGAGGAAGGTGTGGGGGGGGGGGGGGGGGGGGGGGGACGTCGGTGGTGGTGGTGGAGTAGGCATCAGTGGTGGTGGTGGTGGAAGAAGAAGGCATCGCGGCGGTGGTGGTGGAAGAAGAAGGCATCGCGGCGGTGAGATGGAGATTCACGTGAAGGGAGGAAGGGAGGAAGGAGGCAGTGTGAGATTTGTGAATTATGATTGTGTTTTGACCTAGGTTTAGTTTGGTTGTTGCATATTACTATATATATTTATTATAAAATACAAAATTATAAATATATTATATAATTGTTCGTGAACTGTTCGCGAACTATCGAACAATATCTAGTGTGTACGGAATGTGTTCGGTAATTACTCGAACATGTTCGCGAACCTGTTCGGTTCGGTCAACTCGAACACGAACTGAACGTTGACCGAACGATTTCACGAACTTTTCGCGAACGCAAGATTCGTTTGCACCCCTACCATAAACCACCCGTTAAGGGTCAATTTCGTAAATAATGTGAAATACGAATGTTGTCGATTACAACCTGCTCTTCCTGAATATCCTGATTCGACGCAAAAGAGTTTCAAGTTGCTAACATATAGTATTCATCTCTACTTGGCAATAAATAAACTGAATATCTCGATTCAATGCCAAATAATTTCTTGTCGCTAACATATACTCCCTCCGTCCGCTCAAACTAGCCCCATTTTGACTCCGGCACAGTATTTAAGGAGTGTAGTAGTTTATTGGTATATAGTACAAATGGGGTATAGTGGAGTAATTAATGGAAAGTAAAGTAGTATAAGTGGGGTTGAATTGTGATAGTATATTGATATATAGTACAAGTGGGGTAGAAATGTTTGATTTAAAATGAATAAAAAGTTTCAATTTTTGGAAATGGGGCTGGGTTGAGCGGACGCCCAAAATGGCAAAATGGGGCTGGTTTGAGCGGACGGAGGGAGTATATTGTTTGGACTGCATTTAAGTTTTGGTTTAAATTGTTGTCTGAACTGTATTTAATTTGTTGGCCTTAAACCAAATTTTCGAATATTCACTTTTTACATCATCTCTCACCAAACAATTTTAACATAAACCCCTAATACTATTCACACTCTAAAAAAATCGATAAATTAATTTAACTAGATACATGTTAAATAACCCGCACGTGCTAGAGAATAGACTTGTTCACAAACATAATGTGAGTATGTCAAACTCCCACTAGCCCTTTTAACTTTATGAGACAAATCCATTTCAATTTTCAACTAACACAAAGTCCTTTTTGGATGTGCAATATATCGTATCGAAGTTTTGCACATTAGCAGCTTTGGAATATATACATATAGATTTTCTCGGAACGGATCTCTAACCAAACATATTCCACAATGCATAAGTCTACTAACTTCATCATTTTCGCAACATTTGGCACTATTATCATATCTAATTAGTTTGGTTAGTACTTAGTTCTCCTTCAGCCGGCAAGCTGTGTTGTTTAACGTTCTTAAAACTATAAATAATGCTGAGTAGTTACAATTAAACTGATATAAAATGGCTCTAAACACAGCCATTAGTTTAAACTTTAAATTAAGCTGTGTGACAGTTAAGTACGTTTTGTCACCATTAACAAAGCATGTCTTACACCACCACCGCCGACTCTGGCGGAGCCGGCAGCGGTGCCACCACCACTCGAGACTGGATATTTCCATCACACTCTTACATTCACTCCACACAAACCACCACCAACATCCACCGTACCCCCAGGAGGCGCCGATTCTCCCCTCACCACTCACCTCACTCTCAATTCGGCTCCGCCACGTCACCGACTCCGCCCAGACCACCTGCCGATGATCCTAATTCCGTCTCCAGGTCGAGTCAACGCCAGTTTGACTTCGGTAATCATCACAAGTCAACGCCCGATGACGCTTTGCCCGTTCCGACGGAGAGTAAAACGACCTCGTTCAGGAACAGTTTGTTGTTTGGCGGAGGGATGAGAGTGAGGTGGCAGCTTGCTTTGACTGCCACGGTGCGTTCGGTTCAGTTCATCTGCTTGCTCTGATATGTCAATTGTTTTGTGTATGCTGTTGTGATTTAGCTGTTCATTGTGATATAGGTGCTGATCATGGTGATGTCTTCAGTTGTTCATAAGAATCTTTCGTTGCACGACGAGGTTATTGAGTTGCAGGTAGATTCTGCTCACCAGGAAATGTTTTCTTGCTGTCTGCTGCAGCATTCTGTGTGTAAACATAGTTAATGCGTATTAGTTTTTCGACTTGGAAGTAGGCATATATTTGGAAGAATTGACTTGGAGTATCTCGTACTAGTGACATTATGAGGATATCAGTGATAGTATCAACAATTTGCATCTAATATTTTTGATAAAATGATATGAAAGTGAGGAAATGTTAGCTTGCTATCTGTTGTAGCGTTCTGTGTGTAAGCATACTTAATGGCATGAGCTAGTGTATTAGTTTTTGACTTGGAAATAGGTAGATAATTAGATATATAGATGAATTGCACCTGCAGTACCTCATGCTAGTGAATAGTGATATTATGAGGACATCAATGATAGTATCAACAGTTTGCATTTGATTTTCTTGATATGAGAGTCAGGAAATGTTTGCTATCTGCATATAAGATATAGAATTAGGTTCTTTCATGACTCATGCACTTTTTTAAGTCTTTAGAATTGAAAGTTAGCAAACATTTTGATGAATAGATAGAAACTTGAATTTGTTTCCATGTGTGAATTGCACCGGCAGCAACCTCTTTTCAGTTTTCACTTCCTTGTGCCAATGGTGTTGGTTAAGGTTTAACTTTCACGGATTACTGTCTCCCGGTAAATGATATGAACGAACTCCTGAAAGTTTATGGAGGCTTTACCTTGTCCTAGCCGAAAAAGGCAGTAGAGATATAACGCGGGGAAGAAATGATGCATTGATTTTAAAACAGTACCATCGCTGTGAATCTAAGAATAGTGACTTCTCCAATGCTTACTATAAAGTAGGATGGAACTTAAGAAGAAATATTGATGACCTATGATATTATAGGATTGAACTAATTCATTCTCTAAGTACATCATTAATGTTTAATCTATTTTTTTATATTTTCCTTGCCTTATGGGAGTAATATCCCATGACAGTCATGTTCATTATCTGCTTTGTAATTTATGGAGCGATTGAATTCTTCATCCCACTTGCTGTTTGTAAAATTGATTTCATCTTGTCTATCGAACTTGCCTGAGCTAATCTTGTTTGGAGACTATTTTTCATCATTAGGAAATTTTCTTCCGTCTTCTGAACTTGTTTTGGAGAAACTCGTCTCTTTTTTATTGAATTATGTGTCTGCCTCTTCATATAACACACAAAGATGGAAATATAGTAAATGGAAAAGCCTTTCGATAATACTCCCCAACTAAGTGGACGTAAGGGGCTGGTGGGCGATTAAAAGTAATCACTCCATTTTTTTTACAAGTGATAGAATTTGCCATTTCAGATTTTTTTATAATACTTGATAGAATGCGCCAGCAGCAAATGTTTCACTTGTTCAAAAATGGAGGGATTAGTTTCCATATTCATAGATATTTGTCTCGACACCTGCATAAACCTATAATTATACTTAGTTCCACCGCGGTGTAGTGATTGCTGGTAATCTTTTTCCCTTTTTGTTTTCCATCTTTTTGTACTGGCTAATTCATGCCAGCTAACTCTTTGGTCTACCATTTTTATGTAGGATCAAATCTCGAAACTCAACGTGAGATTAAAACTTTGCAATTTGCTGGAGTCTGTAGATATAATTAATGCACCAACAGAGCATGTTAAAATGGATGGCCTTCCAAGCAACAGCCTAAAACATGCAGCTCTTGCTGTTTCAATCATGTTGTTGTCTCTCCCTTTTATTTTCTTCAAGTATGTTGACTATGTCTCAAATATAAGGAGATCATTAGACAACAATGCAGAGGAAGTCTCTTTGAATAAGCAGCTTGCGTACAGGGTGGATTTGTTTTTGTCCATCAACCCATACGCTAAGCCTCTTGCTCTGTTAATAGCTACTCTCTTATTAATATGTATTGGTGGATTAGCACTATATGGAGTGACTGATGACAGCCTGGCCGATTCCCTGTGGTTATCTTGGACATATGTAGCAAGTGCAGGAAATCATGCTGATTCTGAAGGCATTGGTCCTAGACTAGTTTCTGTTTCCATTAGTTTTGGTGGGATGCTTATATTTGCAATGATGCTTGGACTTGTTTCTGATGCAATTTCCGAGAAGTTTGACTCGCTGAGGAAGGGAAGAAGTGAAGTTGTTGAGCGGAGCCACACTTTGATACTTGGGTGGAGCGATAAACTGGTAGGTCCTTTTTTAGTGAAAGGGATTGAGCTCCAAGACGTTTGTCTTGTTGATACACTGAACGGTGGTTTGACGGGATATTATTGTTGATTTTAAAGAATCCGGTCTTTCAGTTTTAGTTCTGACCTTATCTACGTCTATTCCTCATATTTAGGGATCATTGCTAAATCAACTTGCCATAGCCAATGAGAGTTTGGGTGGAGGAATTGTGGTCGTCATGGCCGAGCATGACAAAGAAGAGATGGAGATGGACATTGCTAAGATGGAGTTTGACTTCAGAGGAACATCAGTCATATGCAGAAGTGGGAGCCCTCTGATATTAGCTGACCTTAAAAAAGTACATCATTTATTTGGTTTCTTCATGTTTTGTTTAATATCTCAAGTGATGCTCATGGTTATGAACCAAGTTGACAAGTTACCTGGCAACCTCCTAGGTATCTGTTTCTAAGGCTCGTGCTATAATTGTCCTTGCTGATGATGGAAATGCTGACCAGGTTAGCTCAGTGGTAATGAATCTTTTCTCAGCATTGACAACGTGAATCAGCTATAACTATGTGATGTTTTAATGAATGCAGAGTGATGCTCGTGCATTGAGGACTGTATTAAGCCTCACAGGCGTGAAAGAAGGATTAAAGGCACACATAGTGGTTGAACTAAGTGATCTAGATAATGAAGTCCTAGTTAAACTTGTTGGTGGCGATCTTGTTGAGACTGTTGTGGCACATGATGTGATTGGTAGACTCATGATTCAATGTGCCCGCCAGCCTGGCCTTGCTCAGGTCATATTGTAGTACATCATTATGTTACAGCCTCACCCTCTGCAACTTGAACTGATTGCATTTTATCTTCACTTCAACTTAAATGCATTTCTTTATGTACTCTGACCTTGGGCAGAGCAGGTGTGGGAAGACATTCTTGGGTTTGAACATTGTGAGTTCTACATAAAAAGGTGGCCACAGTTGGATGGAATGCTGTTTGAAGATGTTTTGATCAGCTTCCCGGACGCCATCCCTTGTGGGGTGAAGGTATCATCACTTGGTGGGAAAATCATTCTGAACCCTGAAGATTCTTATGAGCTTCAAGAAGGGGATGAGATTCTTGTTATTGCAGAGGACGATGATAGTTATGCACCTTCAGCCCTGCCACTGGTGCTTCCCTTTTCTTTGGAAAGATATCAGAAATTATTTCTGCATCAATGTCTGTTAACTCTCTTAGCTAGGAGTAACATCTAACCAAAATCTCCATGCCCAGTTAATCTATACCTATGTATTAAAAATCTTGATCTAAAGAGGGCAAATGATTTTTTTTTTTTTTGAAGCAAACACACTCCAAACAACATAATTTTAAGAAAAACTATAGAATTGTAATATTAAAGTACACTCACTCTTTGGTAACTCTAGAGATTTACCCACTCTTCAGCTTAACTTACAATATGATCATTTTAAGGAATTTGTTTCCCCAAAACTAATTTACAATCATCTAATTTTTTGTGGGCATTATATGGTTTAAAGAATGTTGTGTTGGCCATTTATAGTTTTGATGTGACAATGATTTTTGGTGTGAAATCTCTGCAGCCTTAAATAGTGCTTGTAGTTCCATGATTGCTACTTATTTTGCTATCAAGTTCCTCATTTTCCTATGGTGAATCATCCAAGTGGGAGTCCACTTGGGTGGAGACGGGTGTGCCTCCCTGTATCCAAGTTCAACTCTCTGGGGAGACTTTAGAGTTTTCAGGAGGTGGTGGTGTGGTTTGCGGGAAGAGGGGGGGGGGTATATAAGTGGGGAGTTGTTTGTGAGTTTTTCTCTGAATATTGTGTCATGAAAATAATCTGACGTGATTAGGAGAAACATAAATTACAAGTGTAAGTTGGCTGGCCGCTATTCAAAGAAATAGCCGTGAGAATTGTAATGGAACTCAAATGAGTGGGGCATGCCATGAAAAAGGACTTACATGCACATAATTAATTTCGTTCAGGTCAAAGATGCCACTCTCATGCACATTACCCGGCCAGCTAGAAAATCACAGAAGATTCTACTTTGTGGATGGAGACGGGACATTGATGACATGATTGTGGTAAGCACTTTTAGCAAAACCCCTAATTCTTTCTTCTCTTCAACTGCATCTGCAGGTTTGGGGTGGAAATCTTCCAAAGAATGAACTAGTTGAAAGGTCTTTCGAGCGGATACTTCTTTGCGGTTGGCGGAGAGATATGGAAGATATGATTATGGTAATAAAAAAATATATAGAGGAAGCTACACAAACTTTTTAAAGCAGACCATAATTATTCTTGGAATGCCCAGCCTAAAATTTATATTGGTCTCAATAGTTTTATCTCGCTTCAGCGGCTTAAGTAGTCCATCAAATTTGAAGCCTCATTTCCGTACGTCCAAGTTTATTTTGGTCTACTATTTCAGGTCAGAATTAGCTGCAATTTTTGTGATTTTAGGTTTTGGATGCTTTTTTAGCACCTGGATCGGAGCTGTGGATGTTCAATGATGTTTTAGAAAAGGAAAGAGAAAGAAAGCTCATAGATGGGGGCCTTGATATCACACGATTGGTTAACATAACACTCATAAACCGTGAAGGAAATGCTGTCATACGGCGTCACCTCGAAAGCCTGCCGTTGGAGTCTTTTGATTCGGTAAGCAACATTCGACATTAAGCCGCCAGTGATATATATTGGACTGCTATTTTAAAACATGAAAGTAATAGTCGTAAGTTCCATTGGAAAAATTAAGGTGATACGTGACATTTATCACTTTAGAATCTCCATACTTTCTCTCTAATCAAATTCTCAATTTTCACAATGACTGCTTCTTAGGCATGATTTCCAAATGTTATTGTATCTGTGACTATGGCCAGTTTTCTTATGTTGATGTTGCTTCTATTAATATAGATTTTAATTCTGGCGGATGAATCAGTAGAAGATTCAGCAATTCAGGCTGATTCAAGATCACTTGCGACACTGCTATTGATACGTGACATTCAGGTACTTCGTTTGGGACTCAATATATAAGTTATGACTTATGAGGACTGGAGATTTCAATTCGATGTTTCATTGTTCTTGAATACCTCCTTCTCTGATCAAACTTCATACATAAAAAATAAGATTTTTTGTTGAGGTTAATATAGTGGAAACATGTCTCTGTTCACTGTCTCTGAGTGATGCAAGAAGGGGCCAAGGGTTGCAACTTGCAAGTTTTTCTAACATTCTATATTACAATTTACAAGATTCTGGGTCTTTGTCAGATTGACTTAAGTGGACTCTGTACATGAAAAACGACTGAAGTTGAAAAATAAGAGAGAAATTGACAGTTCAGCTAGCAACTTATACTTTTTCAGCTGAGCAACTTATGGCAATTTGCATTATGTTGTAGCTGGTAAAGGATCTCACTTCGTTTTTGTAGGCAAAGCGCCTCCCGTACCGGGACTCTATGGTCTCTCATGTTGAAAGAAGCAGCTTTTCTCAAGGGTCATGGATTGGCGAAATGCAGCAGGCTTCTGATAAGTCAGTTATAATTAGTGAAATTCTTGATCCAAGGACTAAAAACCTATTATCCATGTCAAGAATCAGTGATTATGTTTTGTCAAACGAACTCGTAAGCATGGCACTTGCCATGGTTGCAGAGGATCGCCAGATAAACAATGTTTTGGAAGAACTTTTTGCTGAGGAGGTACACTTGAATTATTTTCATTTTATTTTACAGTATAGTGAATCTCTGTTTCTCTGTGCTTATGCCAATAACAGAAGTACTATATATCTAATCTGAGCCAACTGCCAAGCTAACATTGGTATGTACACAGGGAAATGAATTGCATATACACGGAGCAGAAGTCTACCTTAAGGAAGGTGAAGAATTGAGTTTCTACGAAGTAGCACTGCGTGCTCGGCAAAGACGAGAAGTGGTGATAGGTTACCGTTCGGCCAACAATGAGAAAGCTGTGATCAATCCCCCGGCAAAGAATGAGAGACGTAAATGGTCGTTAAGAGATGTTTTTGTTGTGATTGCTGAGAAGGAATAAAGCTGTCATTGTTTAAATCATTAACATTTACTTGTAAATGAAATTTATTTTTTCTGTTTAATTTATTCTCTTTTTTCTATTTTCACTTGAAGAGGTAATGTATCCATTTACATTTGAACTGGTAAAAAAGTGAACCTCAATACTACTCCCTCCGTCCCACAAAACATTATCCGTTAAGATTTGCAGGTAGTTTAAGAAAATGTAAGAAAATGAGTTAAAAAAATGGACTTAAAATGAAAAATTAAATGGGGTAGGTTACTTTTTGAGAATGTATGATGATAAATAATATATTGATGTTAAAATAATGTTTTAGTGTGGGGTAGTTTTCTTATTTGGTAATGTGTAAAGTTTTGTTGGACAACTAAAAATGGAAAGTGGGTAAAGTTTTGTGGGACGGAGAGAGTACCAATTGAACGCTACTACTACAGATGACGGTCGCAAAGTCATATGTTACACATATCGTATATCGGTATATGGTATAAATTAAAATAATTAAGATAACTTTGTAAAAGACATTTTAGGTACAAGCTTTCTTAAAAATTTGACAAACAATTATGTTCATATCAATATAGGTGTTTTGACTGAAAGGACAAACTTATATTGTATTATCGTGTTGATTGAGTGTACATCGTATGTTTATTTCAAAAGAAATAAACGTAAACGTATGTTTATTTCAAAAGAAATAAACAACAACAACAGCATCACATACAATTTGCACTTCTTGTTCGATCATATTATTCAAACAAATAACATACTTAAGACATACAACAATACTCCAACCGAACATGAATCCAGCTCCGTCTTGGATGAATCAAGGACGATTCCACATTTTAGGGATCAACTTATGAACCGAATTACCAGTCTTACGCACATTGGGAACGGAGAAATGAATGCTCTTTTTGACAGCTTCAGGACAACAATCCACATTGTTCTCTTGGCAACATGGAGGCCTGGGATCACCAGGATCCGCTGTCACGGTTGTGATCACAAGTGCGAGGAGAAAAATGGAGAAATACACGTTTAATTTCATGGCCATGATCGGAAAGCTGAAACTGATGAAAGAAATGTAGAACAACAACTCTTTTCTTCTCTTCTTCTCTTCTTCAGGAATCAGGATGGGTAAATTTGGGATGCTCATGTAGAATATATATACAAGGTTCGAAGAAGTAAGATGCAATTAAATTTTTGTCTTTTTGCAGTTCCCTTTATCACATACATTACAATGTAATTAGATTCCTCTTTGTTTAAACACAAACAATGCAGTTTGAGTGTGAAAGTTTTGTTTTCTACACATAATAACTCACAGCTAATTTCCATTTCTGGTATCATTGAGACAATCGATCCATTAACCATCATAATCTCTTTCTCCTCCATTCTAATCAACTGTAAGTATTATTTTTATTTGTCTGTGCTCATCTTATATACATGAGATTTAATTTATCAGATCATGATTGAATTTATTTGAAGTATAAATTTCAATCAAGGAAGTCTGAACTATATTAACCAAGCTAAATGCAACGTTAAATGAATAGAGTCATAGACTATGATGATGGTACTCACAATATCTCGAAAAAGGAAAAGAAAAGCGAAATAAGTAAAAGAATAGGAGTTAGAAAATTTGGAGTTCGAGCCATCTTGAACATGATGTTTAGGTATTTATTGGTTACTCCGTAATAGTTTGTCATTTAAAAAAATGAAAAAAGTAAATGGACTTTTCTATTCTCAGGTCGGCTTCATACCGACTTAATATAGATCGCGGTTAGATTATTGACATATGTCACATATGTAATTCAATCTAATGAACAGAGATAATGAAAAAGCGATGCTCATAACTTGCTAATCAGGAAGTTGGCAAATCTTTGTCCAGGAACCCATTATACCGAGCTCCCTTGGGCCAATCGAGGGTTCCTGGATTAAGATTGCCAACCCCACCCCAGAATAGAAGCCCACCACCTCGAACCTTGTTCCTCTCGGAGACTTCTTTGGTGGGGTTTATACTATGCTGGGTGGAAGACCATTGGTCTTACCACGTCCAGATCACGCCACGTGCCCATTCAACATGTTTATTTCTTTTGTGCAGCTTGGTTTCAGTAGTTATTGCACAACAACCCTTTGTTCTTTTTACGTCCTATTCTTTGGTAAATCATTCTTTGCATATTTACCCCAAGTTTCATTTTATTTTATGTTTAAGAAGTGATTGTTCTTACTTTCTTAACTTGATTCTTACGTTTCTTAGCTTGGTCTGCACCTTTTCTTTCTACAATCTATTTATAAACAATATCAAACCAATTGTTTTACTTTCTTATATAATATTTTTGTATCTTTTTCTTAATAATTAAATACATAGTATAATTTTAAAAAAGATGGGACAACAAAAGAAATATTACAAAGTCAAAAATGAATTGAGTTAACATAGTTGTTCTTTAGTTGATTGTTTATCAATTATCATTATTTATAAGTGGGAAATTATATGAGGGACGAGAAAGGAGTTGATAGTGGTAAGAAAAATCATTTGATTTGCCAATTTTTGTATGAGTGATATACTTTAGATACGTCAAAGCGAATCGTTAATTTGTAGTCGAGTGGCAGGCCGAGACACTCTGGATCTAGGAGGTCACATGTTTGATCCCCATTATGGATGATTATATATTATATTCTCGAATTGGTGATTATTTTAATCTGTATTGAGTCTTGTAGAGACAATTTATGATTAGACATAGATTATACTTTATGGAAGTGAAATCATTTGTGTTGATATAAACATAAATTTTTTGATAACAATAAAATGTGTGTCTAATTATATACGGTAGCATAATTTATTATTATTATTATTATTATTATTATTATTATTATTATTATTATTATACATTACCTAAAAGTTTAATAAATAGTTAATAACATTATAATTTGTAAGCATCAAGAAGTAGGAATTATGTGAAGTACAGTAACTAATAGTCTAATACAACAGGGAAGTATCACTGAGAAGTTACAAATTTAAAAGTGTCTAACACTTAAAAAAGTCAAACATACTTGAGGACTTAAAGGGAGGAAATGAACGGCTGGAGGACTTAAAAGTGTAATAATAAACTTTGCTTTTTTATTGGTTATGGAAATGGAAGAGAGATGATCCACGTGTCAAGATCTGATGAAGTGAGACTAATGGTCCACCACCTAGCATAGAAGAAATCGTATAAGTGGGTTGAATTGTGGTAGTATATTGATATATAGTACAAGTGGAGTAGAAGTGTTTG
>JAYMSL010003971.1:0-11684 GCA_036897195.1 Plantago coronopus | reverse complement strand
ACTTCAGTGGATATCATGCAGAATGTCTCACTGATACCTGGATTGGAAATAATAGGTTGAGTTGCCCTTCTTGTCTATCAGTTTCTTCTGCTGCATTTTATTTATCGTATATAATATTGTAATTGTCATTTGTTCACATTTTGTATTGACAGGTGGGCATTTATAGATTTGACAGCGGGCCCTTTTACTTGGGGCCCTGCGGTTGGTGGAGAGGGTGTGTGCACAGAACAGAGCCT
The DNA here is from genome assembly GCA_036897195.1 of Plantago coronopus. Taxonomy (NCBI): domain Eukaryota; kingdom Viridiplantae; phylum Streptophyta; class Magnoliopsida; order Lamiales; family Plantaginaceae; genus Plantago; species Plantago coronopus. The sequence goes on along the minus strand of JAYMSL010003971.1, from coordinate 11,448 downwards.
ACCTAACGTGGAGAAGACAATTGGCGCAGTTGCAGGTATGGCTATATTCTTATAGTATATTTGATGTCTTTTACTTGGCAAGTTGATTTAGGCAGTGCACGGAGTATTGAGTATTCTTTTGCAGCTTTGATGAGTCCGTTCATTCATAGGAATACCTGTCAAAATTAGTGATTAGGACGGATGCCTTTTTTCTTATTTTTTTGGTTTTCGTTCATCATCGTCTATTTCGCTAGGTTCTTTCGTTGGCTTAATGTAAAAGAAAAAAACATTTGATAATCGAGAAAACCATGGAACTTTATGATCATGGTGTTTGCTCTGACTCCGTTGTTGCATCATGGTCTATGATTTGATTGTTGAGCCCTACTATCGTTCTAGTGGTGAACACATACTATTCAAGTAAGTCTATCATTGTAATGATGATTTCTCATAATATTGGAGACAGCTGATATTGTTATTATTGCAGCTGCAGCTATGTTATTTCTCAATTAGATTCGAATTCTTGTATTCAGCCCACTTGATTAGGCCTGTTCCTTTTAAATGATTTTTGCTGCTTCAGACTTCTGATCTGTCCTAGCTGGCTTGTTAATTGAAGTTCAGTGTCTTTATAATTTTTCTGGTATTCCGTGGGCATCTAACCTCAGCTGTGTAAATGAAAGTCAGTATGTGGATAATTAAGAACCTGTAGATTTTTGTAGCAGATATGTTTGCTGTATTTTTGCTGTTTACTACACAGCCTTATATTTTAGAGTTGACATTGCTATTTTTTATTTTTCTTTTGGTGGTTTGATGGTGAACTTCACACATTCTCTTCCAAAAGTTTTGTTACAAAATCCCATTCCATTCCAGAAATTTCTGAAGATGAAGCTGAGGACCGCTTGCAAGAAGCAATTCAAGATAAAATTTGCAGTCTTTGGTAATGTATGGATTTGTTTCTCTCTCCTATTATTCAAACTAGTCAGCAAGGATTTTGTTTATGTCCTTATTACTCGGTTCTTGCACCACCGCACCACTCATCTTTCCAGCAGTTCATATCTATCTTCTGAGTGTGCTCGAGATATTCTCTTCTCAATTTACGAAAGCTGAGCACAAGATATGGCATCACTCTTTGATCTTGCTGTCGTTGAGGATTTCTGGATTGCAGTTACTTTTTGGATAATGTGGTCTATAGACTTCACTTCAGTGATTTTATGGTTAATGTTCTGACACAATAATTTCATGAACACTGCACAATTTTCGTTTTGATGTTATTTATAGTGGAAAGACAAACTTTCTGGTATGTGTCTGCCTCATCATGGTAATCCTTTTATTAGCTTCAATCCAACGTGAATTAGCTAGAATTATAGTGTGAAGTTATAAACTTCTTTTTTATTTATACCCTCTCTTTTGGTGTTGGTTGGAATTGTAATGAAGCTAAGATGATAACTTTCTGCCTTTTCTCTTCTGAACATTACTTTACATGAGTGGTTCAGACTGTAATCAAAATTTATGTTTTACAAAAAGATCATCATGCCATTGACATGATAGAATGCGGCTGGTTTTAAACCTTTTCTCCTTTCCCACTTCATCTATGCAGAAGGTTAGAGTTATTAAGCAGTTACATGTAGATCTGAAGAGACTCATGGATGGACTGTCCACCCTGGTTTTGCCTTCTCAGCAAGTTTTGTTCAGTCAACACATGTAAGTATAATATTGTTATCGTCTTTTGTAAAGTACATAAAACGATACCATGTGGAGTCTCTCATACAGAGAGTTACTCATCATCTGCTCTTCGTTTGTGGATCTTTCCTGTAGGTTACTGTTATCAGAGGATCCTGCTTTAGCAATGGCTTTTTCAGTGGCAAAGAAAGCAGCTGCTGTACCTCTGCTCCTAGTGAATGGGACATATATGAAAACTGTTCGATCATATCTCGATTCTTCTATTCTGCAACATCAATTGCAAAGAATGGATCATGTTTCCTTGAAAGGTTAGACTCTGAGAAATTCTCATTTTAATATGGATACCGTTGTAGTGTTGTTAGGTGATGCTTAATATATTGTGTACAGGATCACATGCACATAGCAGATCTACGTTGGAGATTCCTATCTTTTGGTTCATTCACGATGATCCTTTGTTTGTTGACAAGCATTATCAAGCTAAGGCACTTTCTGATATGGTCGTTGTGGTTCAGTCAGAGACATCATCCTGGGCAAGCCATCTCCATTGCAATGGGCAGTCAATTTTGTTGGATTTGAGGTTTGATTTGTCCTGTCATTGCATATTAATGTGGACAATGTTGAATTAGGCTCTTCAGATTGTTGTTTGATGGTGTCTCAGTGATTAAACGGAGTTGTAGCTCCTAAAAGTACGATCCAAGCTATCTTTGTTGGTATTAAGGTGTTTTGGTAGCTTCCATCAGATGTCTTCTACCGTTATCTTGGATATATAGAAATCAAGACATGCACTCATCACTCCCAATTCCACACTTCTCTTCTTTTGGTGGTTGTACATTCCACTTCAAAGTTCAAATATAGCTGTTAATTTTTGTGACATCTCAATTTTCATTTTATATTTGTTTGCCTTTTCTCCTTGAGTTGGCCATAGTATCCTTCATTTACTGGTGTGTCCAGTTGCCTATTGTTGGACAACTTTTTTTAGCTAATGATAACTTGCATTGTGTTTGTTTCTTGAACCATGTTATGTAGCAAGCACAATCTAAAATTATCTTTTACAGGAGGCCTATAAAAGCTGCTCTGGCTGCTGTTTCAGAACATCTGGCTGGGTTGCTTCCACTCCATCTTGTTTACAGCCAGGCTCATGCAACTGCAATTGAGGTAAACTTCCTTTATGGATATTTTCAAATTGCTGTTAAAGTCCACAAGGAAATAATATAATATAAACAGTAATTGGAAGCTCGTAAAGCGTCGGGAAGTTGCAAATGATTACAGACTAATCTATCCATCTTTCCAAAATTTGCTTTTAGGTCGATGGAATCTACTACTGAGTTTCGAAATAAAAGCAGTTGTAGCGTTGCTACTTTGATATTTTCGAGTTTGTACTTTGTACTATCTTTGAGTTCATGAATTTGAACACTTTCGATAAGTAAAGAATAAAAAATTGCAAACACTTATTGTGATCTTAAACTTGGTTGATATATATTCCCTCCGTCCCAAAACTGTTGCCCACTTTTGCCATTTTGAGTGTCCTTTTGGAGTTGTTCAATTTGCTTTCTTTGCCATTTTGGGAAAGCTTTATATAGCTTAATATTATTACTTATCTCCTTATTCTGCACGCCGAAAAGTAAAGTGGAGAGCTGTTTTGAGACGAAGTGATTATATATGTTATCCCTGTGTATTTAAGCTCCTTTCATCTCAAAATAGTCACTTTTCTATTTTGGGCGTCTCAAGGAGTTGTCCACTTTGCCAATTTAGGAAATTTTAAAATAATTTTATATCCCCTTATCCCAATAGGATATGAGATATTCATCTAGAAAAACAAAAGAAGGCTTGATAACAGGACCAGAAACCTTCAGTGTCATCAAATCCAGGCAAAAGATGCATCCCATAGAACTGATGTAAAGATTTTCGTAAGTCGTAATAACGAAAATGCAAACAACCCATGAGTAATGCCTTTCCGCATTCTGTAGCTTTTCTCTTGGATAAGTTCAAACTTTGTCTCGTCTAAAGTTCAATTTCGAACTTCTCAATATTATTCTGCATGCTTTTGCTTGGCTCTTTCTTTACATACATCGTTAGGTTCTATAGGAAGCTTGAAAATTATTCTGGATGGTAAAATTATCACGTCATGTTTTCCTTTTCTTTAATATTCTTATTCTCAATTATCAAAATCTCTCAAACCACATGGTAGTGGGTGTAAAATTTTATACCAATATACCTTGGCTTTTTGCTCCCTGCTCATCTGGATATTATGGTGCATAGCACACTGTATTTTCATGTAATATGAATCTGAGGATTTAAATTTTATGATTATATCAGCGAATAGAATTGTGAGGATTGATAAAGTAAGGTTATGTGCATATCAACTCTCCTCAAATACTCTTTGATTTGCAACAGGATTGGACATGGTCGGTAGGTTGTAACCCTTTGTCTGTCACCTCCCAAGGCTGGCATGTCTCCAAGTTCCAGTCCGATAGCATTGCTCGAAGCTACATTCTCACAACTCTTGAGGAATCAGTACAAATTGTGAATGCAGCTATTCATCTGTTGGTCATGGAACGGACATGTATCCTTTCTATACTGTGGTTCATTTATGAGCTATGTAGGTTTCTTTTAAGTTTCAACTATGACGACCAGTCATTTTTACCTTTCAAGTCTATGATTCTTTTATGAGCTTTCTAGTTTCTAGGATTCTTTTCACTTCGAATTATGATACCAAGTCATATTTTGTTCCTTGTTGAGACTTGACTAAGGAATAGCAGAACAGACTTTCAAGCTATTTCAATCTCGGGAACATGACCTAGTGACCAAATATAACTATGTTGTTAGTCTTTGGCGAAGGGTAAGCGGCATTACTGCATTTTCATAACTTCATATATATGCCTTCTGTCATCATATTAATGGTGTATGTATCTTTGTGTTCGTGTTTATGAATTTTTTACTTGAACTTCTATTTTTGCCTTCTTTCAGATTTCGACAGTTACTGGGGAATTAAGATATATTGATGCCTTGAGACTGCTCAACACTTTAGAAGATGCATCCAAAGGGTTGGACATTTAAACTACTTCAACCTTAATATGAACCCAAAGTTTTACTATGAAGCAGTATTTACAACAGCTGTTAAATTTTAGAATTTAGATACATGTCTTATTATGATCCCTTAGCATGTTGACCTGGTCCAGGTCCACAAATTAAATTCTCATTACTTTCAAGCATGTAACTGAAACTATGCTATTGCTGACTTCCAAGTTTCTTTTGCAGATTTGCTGAGTATGTGAATGCAACAATATCCAGTCTCCATCCAATTCACTGCACAAGGCAGGGGAAAGTTGATGTTGAATTCGACATGACCACCATTCCTGCCTTTGCTTTTGTCATACTCGTACTCTGGTAGTCTGGTTTGTGTTAAAACCTAAGAGACCAAAGCCGAAGATTAACTGATATCAGTAATTACGAAAGCTAGGTATGGAGTATTTAGTGTGGGGATTCAGAGGTGGATGCAGAACATAGAGCTCCAAGACATGTTCTTATTCATTCTGAAGCAAAGTTAGTCTAATCAGTTGGATAGGAAATTAACATTAGACCTAGAACGGGGGAGCAGAACATACAGTCCAGAACGTTTCTTACATAGATGACAATGTACATACATTGGACCTTGAAAGAATTTTTAGATATATACGTGAAATTGTTTCCGTATGTTGCGATTTCATTAAGACTTCATTAGTACCTTGCTCGATTCACCTAGTACATGCTTGCAGAAACATGATACAACTGTACATATAAAAGCTTCCTGGGTTGTATATATTTGTATCTTTAATTTGTCTGCAACTCTGCAGTGACATCATAAACACAAGGTGGCTACAGTTTGAGATATCAAGCAGTTTTACGAAATTTTGTGAAGCAACAAAACCATCCTGGAATAAACTGGATCATGTTAGATTGCACGAATATTTCGTTTTTTTTTTAAATGTCTACACAGCTTAACACAGACTGATGAGAAGAATGATTTGCACATTTAAAGAAAAAGTTTCATCTGGAATTTGAATGTCACTTGTTGCACGGAAGATTAATACTAGTTCTATGGTTAATTTCATAGAACCAGTGACTAGGAATGCTCCATATAAAGAATGAGCTATATAAGTGGTGATACTTCACTTCTAGTGTCTATATGAAGACCTTAATGTTGGTCTTGCTGTGGCTGAGACTATATCATGTTATTGATCACTACGCAACACATGGTCGGACAAATTCCTGCCTGTTGTCTCAAAGGGAGTGAGCAAGACAGTGAGCCCAGATAAAACTATCATGATCTCAAACAGAATCACAGCAGATGCTTGATGACACCCATTTACTAGCCCCACAGCAACAAGTGGGCAAATCATGCCGCCAACTCTTCCAAAGGCGGTTGCTATTCCAACACCAGTTGCCCTTATCTTAGTCGGATATACCTGTCATACAGAAATAAGTTTCTAGGTTTTACTCGAATATGAAGATAGATCGAGACAAAGGTGGCAGATATCACAAGATATAAATTCAGAAAAAAACATACCTCTGGTGTATATATACAAGCAACTGTAAATGTTGCAGATACAAATGTTCGAGCACCAAACAGTAATGCAGTTGTAAAGAATTGACTCTGATTGAACATCAGCGGAAGTAGTAGAATGAAACCCAATACAAACATGCCAAACATTGTGAGCTTGCGCCCTATTCGATCCACTACAAATGCTGATATCATGAGCCCAGGAATCTCTGAACAATTCAAAAGTCCAAATCAAACTTTCTGAGAAATAAAACTGAGGAAGACTTCTTATATTATGTCCATTTCCAAATTACCTGCCAAACTGGTGATAAATACATTGATGTAGAGGCTATCATCTTGGCTTTCTTGTGAATGCAGCATGGTCTTCGTACATTTACTTTGACCACCACTCAACTCAGATGTCAGCAGGATGACGCCGTAATATGAGAATGTATTCCCAAACCACAGGAACCACAGGAGAAGGTTTGTCTTGAGTAACTTTGATGAAAAAAGTACAGACAGCGATGAGGAACTATGCATTTTATCTTTCTGAGAGAGTAAATGGGTAGTTTCGGGTGCTGTATTCTCGTTATCTTCTTCTAATGGTTGATCATTAACTAGTGTTCCTGTTGGAAGTACGGTTCCATTTAACTTTGCTACCTTTACTAAAACTGAACGAGCCTCATCAGTTTTACCTTTCATGCACAGAAACCTTGGTGATTCTGGTGCGAGGCCATAGAGAAGAAGAACAATGATAGAAGGTACAGAAGAAAATGCTATTAGCCATCTCCATCCAAAAGTAGGCATAATAACCTGCAGCAAGAATTATTTTTAGCAGTAAGGTTATGAGGTAGTCTAAGAGAGGGGATGAATCAAGTAAAAGAGTTCTGTTAACACTTAACATCACATCACAATACAAGAACTGATGATCTATATTAACATATTTCTGGTTGTTAATACGAGATTTCACGCATCACGTATGTCACCAAAAATCCACAACTCTCCCCTTATGTTATGCACAAGAGATGCTCCAATATCGCTATACATGTTTATAAACAAGTACAATATGTGCATGTTACGATTAGCTAGACAGAAGACTTCAAATAGTTGACTATATTTTGAAGTCACATAGTATAGTTATGTAGGTAGCATCACTTTCAATAAGGATTAAGAATAGAAGTGATGTTCACATATTCAGAGGTAGACATGCAGGTGCCTACTAGTTGACCAACATCAAAAGCCAAGCTTATGGCAGACCCAATAAATTTAAGCAGTTTATGTCATACCCATGCAAGAGCAGCCTCAAGTATAGTTCCAACTGTCCAAAAACTCGAAAAGACAATCATCCAAGCCCCTCTATTTGGTGTCGGAACAAATTCCAAAACCCAAGAGGTAAAAGTTTGCATACCTCCAAGACCAAGTCCAGTTATGCCTCTGTTAATCAATAATGACGTATAATTCGGTGATAAAGCACTCAATAGCCCAGCAACAGCAGTAATGATAGCCACACCTAGGATGCTCTTCCTGGACAGAAGCAACAGATATCTTAGGGTCAATCTATTGTACCAAAAACAAAGATCTATGAGGTAACAAGCAAAAATAAAAATCAAATATTCCTACTTCCTTCCGTAGGCATCAGATATAAGGCCCCAAGAAAATGCTCCAACCAACATGCCAAAAAAGACGACAGTCGATATCAAGCTCTTCTCACCAGGAGACAGATCCCATTCAGATTGAACGGCTGATCCGATAAATGAAAGAATCATGACTTCCATAGATTCAGCTATCCATCCCAGTCCTCCATAAGCAAGCACAAGAACTTGGTATTTACCAAATCCAACAGTATCAAGTGCTTCATCTAGCGTGTAGGTGCCGTCAGAATCTGCCATCTGGATACTGAATCATGTCCGAACACAATGTGAATAAAGCTTAAAGACACAATGAGTATATATTACATTATACACCAGGATGCAAAAAACAGCATAAAAAAACATTCTGCAGATCAATCCACTCACACAAATGATAGTACAAGGACACCCAAGGAAATGGAGGTTCTATTTTGGAATCATGTCATACAGGAAAATGAGTATCACGTAACAAGTAACAACAGATCCTCGGTGCTAGTCCGAACTGTTGAACCTCAACCACCAACGAGTCTATAATCGATATAAGTTGAAGAAACTTCGAGTTCCGAGACAAATCAAACGATGAAGACACTAAGCAAACTCCGCAGAAAGTGATGCATTCTAGTCGACTATTTCCCTATCGTCTATTCACATCCTCCAAACTGGGAACTCAAGGCAATAGCATATTATTGATGATTGATGAATAATGATGACCTAAGATGTTTGGTTGTCGATTAACAATCTAAGCAACAAAAATAAAACACATTCAATGAAGTCAAGGTGCATAGGTGAAATCTCATCTCTAGCCGGCACCATAGTCCATATAGACGAAGCACAATTAGAACGAGATGGTACATGGTTCATTATTCAAGCTATGAATCTATGATAATTCTGCCGATAATCTATGAACAATAGACACAGAAGAAGGAAATTGAAAGCAGCAGAAATGACGAACAGGCACAAACGAGGAAAAAAGCAATACATCACAACAACAACATTCTGCAGATGAATTATTGATAAAATCTCCATGGAAATTAGGTCCAAACGAGAAATACATACATGGAAGATGATGATACAAGCACGCAAATGGAGGCTGGCTGATGACGTTGAAGTCGTTGAAACCAGGTGGGTATTGGTCGTTACAGAAATCAGATATTTATTTCCCTTTTTTATGAAGATGATACAAAACTGAAAGATTTTTTTCTTTTTTTCCTTTTTGAGGAATATGAAAGACTTTGTGGTCAAATGAAAAAAAATTCCAATGTTTTAGGATAAAAAAAATAAAAACAAGAGTTTAATTCTACGTTTCTACCCGCATATTAGGTATGAATTGAATCTCTGGTAGTTTTACAAAATTATTCTCTTGAAATGAGTTAGAGATGGTGGAATAACGAAATATTAAATAGTAAGTAATGGTGAAAATTTTGCAATTGTTATAATTTGTTTATAAGCATTTTTATTCAATGGTGGAAGTTACATTATCTCAAGTAACTTTCTTATTCTTAAGAAGGATGCATATGAAAATAGTGAATATAAATCTACTAATTCACTTGACTTATGTCTAAACACGGGAGAGCTATAAGTCAGCCTATTTTGATGCACTCGTTTTCACATCCAACATAGATAAATGCTGGACTACGTCAAGGCTCAAAATTAGTATGAAATTATCTGATATGCCCTTTTGTGGGCTTCAGAGTATCCGGGATACTCACGAAAAGTATCCGGATTAGAGTATTTAAATACTAGTATCCGGATACTCACGAAAAGTATCCAATTTGATACACTCAATCAATCAGTACATTTTTGTTATTTGGTAAGTTGATACATTGTGAATAAAATTTGTAACTTAGTGTATCAAAATGAGTCAAATCGTAAAAAACTCTCTAAGAGCATTCACATCAATTTCCTTATAAAATATCACCTAAAACTTCCCCTAACCCTCTCCCTATAAAATTTTACACACGTATTCAGTAATGAAATAAAATCAGATTCCATATTTTATATATAAAATTCAAAAATAATAAACCGGTTTAGAAAAAGTGTACTAGAAATATTTTAGGGGATTCTTAAATTTGGGCATGTGAAAAGAATTCCCTAAATTTTTCCTGGGCCCATCAAATCTAGGGAATCTGCTGCGTTGCATTTTTTCACTTTTTCACGACTTTTTACCAATATTTAGGCACAAAATCCATTTTAGGTGAACTGGTGTGAATGCTCTAAACACTGACTTAGAGCCTCAACTCCAACTAGTGTTATCGGTTTTCTTTTAATTGAGGAAATAAGTTAGTGTTGAGAATAGTTTAAAGTTTAAACACATGAATAAGGAATACTAATAAGAGTTGAGACTCTAAGTTAGTGTTTAGACATAAGTCTAAGTGAATTAGTAGATTTATATTAATGTAGGAGGGTAAGAGTGGTATAGTATCAATGTACGTGGAATAAAGTAATTGGTGTAAAGATGTTTCTTGAGTTCGTAATGATGGTGCGGTCAGGTGGGAAGAGACAAGTACACATTAGAAAGATAACTCGGTTAATTGAGTTTTGATAGGTTATGTGGAAAATGGGTATGACGACAAGACAAAATACAAGAACAACAAAAATTGGTCAGCTCTAGCACCCCTTTTTAGGATCCTTCGTTTCAAAGGCGTTTACCGGGAAGCTAATCAACCTGTAAACTTGTTAGCAAAAACCGGAAGTAGTTGTTTTCGGCTTTTGGACATTCCAGAAACGCAATTTTCTCACCAGGCTCATGCCTTGTGGATCTGGAATAGTTGTCCCTTTTGGCTTGTATCTCATAATATTAGTGATCTCGTAGGAACATTTCGGTATGTAAAATCGGTTAACGACTATCCTATCCTATCCTATCATAATTATTGCGTAATAATATAAATATGCTTCCCCTAAAAAAATTGGTGAACTCGGCTAATTCTCCTTACCCAAGACTTTAGTGGTTGTCCAAACCGTGTCTGCATGATTCTCCACTTACATTTCTTTTCATTTTGCAATTGCTAATTATTGCTTTCCATCATTCCTGCACTCAAAGTCCCTAAAAAGAATACAAGTCTTTGTCCTTCAGTTCTTATATGTATTTTATTTTATTGACTTATATGTATTTTTTAACTTGGCCAAATAATGGATTACAATACAACAATTCTATATAAAAATTGACAAAAGCAATCAACTTTTCAATGCAACTATACAATATCCTTTGCATCTATGTTTCCCCTTTCTATCCTGGAAACTTTGATAGTTTTATTGATCATCAAGATCTACATCAGTTTTCTTCCCTTGGTCTCAAAGGGTATGAGCCAGACACATATTGCAGACAATAGTGATACGATCACGAACAGCATAACCGAATACGCTTGATGATAGCTGTTAACTAACCCAACCGCGACAAGAGGACATATCATGCCACCAAACCTTCCTACTGCGGTTGCTATTCCCACACCAGTCGACCTTATACTAGTCGGGTATATCTGTCATACTCAAACAAATCAGCTGATTGTTCATACAAACCTCAAAAAAGATAGAGGCCTATAAGGCCATGAGAATGAAATTCACCAGATCATATTTGAACTTGGAATTATTTGCTATTACCTCTCTTATGAAAACAGCCATAACCATGCCTGTTGCAGCAACGAACAT
>JAYMSL010003970.1:0-11685 GCA_036897195.1 Plantago coronopus | reverse complement strand
CGTTCGTTCACCTCCCGTTTCGACTGTGGGGGTGTAATAGAATTAGATTGTAAATAGAATCCTTGTATAGGTAGAATACGTTATGTAATCAGTTTCCCAATTTAGTCTGGACTCTATTGTAAACTCTATATATAGTGTATCAATGAAACATTACCATTCACGGAAAACATTCTTTCACATATTAATTAAACAAGATTTTTTAAAACCCAAGGCCTTACTTGTAATGGTTACAGAAACTTAAACCTTTCAAATCATCATATCACGAACAATTCAAGGTTTTCAAAAATAAAATAAAACAAACGGAGCAAAAACGTTTTATCAATAACGAAACGGGGATTACAACCTATGTATGATGCATCGAAGAATAGGCAAAATATTGAACTACATAATTAAGTGCCATCAAGATCGACCAAACTAATCTTTATCGCATACCAGATTGAACAAGCACACAAACAAAACAATCTCTACAAGACGAAAGCACTGCCCAATAACCAAAACGACCTGAGACATTTCAACGTGAAATTGATATGCTAAGATCGACGAAACAAGGCTACAAATTCATCTGGTATGTCATCCTAGGATATGCCAAGAGTCAAGATGTTAAGTCATCACGACCCACTCAATTGTTATTATATTCTCGTAATTAAAACCTTCACTACGAACATGAAAAGAAATACACCACTTAAAACAGATACGTTATACCATGTTAGAGACGTGATCGTTTATTGGAAATGAATATACTACCCCGATCAAGGACGCCCGAAATCAGCATTCATGTATAAACTATAAATACATGCTTCAGAATTCACCCTATATTTAAAATCAAAGAAGATAGTTTATGTTCCTTGATAATCAAATAGACATACACATTAACCATAATTAATTTGATCTACTTAGATTGTAGGAATCCAACTCTATCTATCCTAAATTAAACTGCGTATAATTGACTTTGTCGGAATCTAATCTAAGTACTGTGTTTAAACAAGATCAATTTAACTTCCTTATTATATAGTTTTCTCAATATCCTTGCCGACGAAAAAATGGAAATAATAGAGATCCACAGTAGCCACTGATCCATTCAATTTGACTGACGTCATTACAAGAGGAAAACCAGAACCAACATGTTCTTAACTAAACCAGCAGAATGTTTACCATTCACATCAATCGTAGGTGAGTTTATTCCACATTCAACCTCTGACTTCACTTTCTCCATATAACAATCTAAATTGCAACTTGTCATTTGACTCACTCATATACCATTCTAATGGCCGCAGTTTTGACTTCGGAATGAAATTGGATACGAATGTCCGCGACTGCTGCTACACAGTATTACTTCAAAATTTTAGGTAAATCGAAATGTCAAAAAAGTTCGAAAGTTCAAAAATAGAAGGTCACCTATCGAAGCCCTGCTTTTCTTGTATGGCGAAAATATTACACGACTAGATGTTTTCCACCGGGACTAGTGAAGAATATTATTGCAAGTTGTAAGGGCTTGACACTGTTGTGTAGAAGGTCATACTCGCTTACAGCACAGGGGTGCCTTTCCTGGTTCAAAGATCCTTTCACATTATTTTTTTAATTTGTGGGACGCGTGCAAACCCGATCACCCTTGGTTTTAAAATGTAATCTTGTTCTAGCTAATTAATTGTAAATGGAACTGGCTCAACGCAAAAAGACTAATAACAAGTGACAGAACATTACCTGCTGGATGGACTGACTAATTGTTGGAAAATGGAAAAGGACATGTTTTGAATATTTGTTACAAAGTGGTGACCATTTTGTCAAAAGACTCTCGAGACCATGTTATACATTGTCTTGCACACCACACATACAATATATTCAGTCTTATAATCAACTACCTAATTAAAAGAGATTATTCAGTTCATCAATAAATTGACTACATCTAAGATACAACACTGTTACTATGTTAGATGAGACCTTTAAGTGATTTTGATGATAATAATAAGTTAAGTAACTAGGTAATAACTTCTAATTATCTCAAAAAACAAAGGTAATAACTTCTAAAAATTAAGTGTCTCGGGTTTAAATTGTAAAGGAGGTATCAAGCTTATTATTGTCTATATGTTGTTTCTATTCATCAAGTTTAGGTTTGCAGGAGGTTGATTCGAATGACCTCTGCAAGCCGAAGGTTGAAGTTTGGTTACCAAGATGAATTCAAGAATACGAGAAGCTGAAAATAGTTGGCTTATTAAGCTGAAGGCAAGCAACAGGCTGATTCAGGTTACGTCTACATCAGGCTGGCTTGAAGATTCCTAGGATTGGCTTCAGAAGGAAAATCTGTTTTGCCAGTCAAGGATCTTGGGCGGCTGACTTAGTGGTTGGTGACCCCTGACAACTTTCTACATTGTGGATCCATCCTATCTTCTCAGAAGTTGTATGCTACTGTAACCTGTCACATCACGCCGGATATAGTACAAGGTACAATAGTCGTGAGATTTAAATGTGTCTAACAAGTATTTAATCTGTCAACTTGCCATATTAAAATATCTCCCTATAAATATCTGACAATTTATTTGAAGAAGAGACTACTGAAAATCCGAATATTCAAACTCAAGCATTTAAGCAACTCAAAGTTTTAAAACCTAAGTTCACTGCTCAGACCTACACCTAGCTCGAAAACTTCTGCTAGATTTCTAATCTCTTGTATTTGATATAACTTTCCTCAAGTATATCAAACTCAAATCAGTGTACAACCTGACTAAGATATGTGTAAAGTAACCAAAGTATCTCCTGAGTTTAATGGAGTACTGAAATAATTGTGTTTGCATTTTGGAGTAACTTGTGGTTTAACAAGTGAGATAGAGTGGGAAGTCTGATTACCTCTTAGGTTTATTAGAGTGAAAGGGATGTGCGTTTAAATCTCATGTTAGTATATGATTTGTTGTAATATCTTTGAGAGGTTTACATTGTTGTAGGTATAGGCTGCTGCTGTAAATCATACTACTTAGTGGATTCCAGGCTGAGACGAAGTGGACTAGTGGAGGAATTACACACCATCCTCCGAAACCACTCTAAGCTCTTGTATTATTTACTTTGTGCTTGCACATTACTTTTGTTGATTAGTTTAGTCTCACAAGTTGAGCATTAGAGTTTGCACATCAACACAAGCTATCACCTGAAAAGATTTCAAAGGGAGCTTTTAGTTTAACAGGCTGAATCAATTAGTCTGTCAAAGATATTTTGTTGCATCAAAACTCTTTTTGAGGATCTGAAAACCTTTCTGCATAGTATTTCGCGAAAAGTTTAAAAAGTCTATGTTGGTCCCTTAGACAACAAGGTTTAGGGGTAGGTGGTGAATGCCGTTAAAAACCTTTTGTGTATAGTCGATCTCTCAGCAACCCCGTGAGGTCACTGATACTTATAATCAGAGAGCGGAATACTTAAGTTAAGTGTAGTGTGTTTTAGTAAACCTCAGCGAGCAATATTAAACAGTGTGCAGTTAAACAGATTACTTGCTGAAAGTAAATAGTGCAAAGTAAATAACACCAAGCTAGTGGTATCTGAAGGTGATATAATCCTTCAATTAATCCACTTGTCCTCTATCCAGAAGACTAGAATCCACTAAGAAGAGATTTTGACATCCTTTACAAACACCTACCTCAAGCTGAATCCTACCTTGATTCATTGAGACTTTCCTAAGCTTTTTCAGTAGGGTACTTCCTCCTACAACCTTCAACAAAGGCTTTCTCAAGCTTTCTCTGCTAGGTATTCCTCCTTTCTGAATCTTCAAATACGCTTTAAGGTTTGGGTTGTTGGATGGGGGTTTGTTCTAATGTGTTCATACAAGATGCTTATGCAACAATAAGTATCTAACTTGGAAGCTATGTTTTAAACGGTTTAACCGGCAACCCGCAACCTAGCGGGTTAAAACCTCCGAAACCGTTTTTGGGAGAATCAGGCCAAACCCGGGGTTAAACCAGGACCCGGATGGGGTTAAACCGCGGTCAAATCGGTTTGACCCAAAAAAAACTGAAAATTGGATTTGCTTGGGGACGACGAAATATATCTACAACCCACCATCTTCCTCCTTCTATACACAACCACAATAATATTATGAGAGAAAATTCGTACACGAACGAGGCGACTGCGACGGCGCAACCTGCGAGGAACGATGGGGATACAACTCCGGCGGCGGAAGTGGGTGCGAGAGCTGGAGCCTCCTCTGCGGCGGAGAGAGTGGCGAATATGGCCACCATTGCGACTGTCACGAGCTTTGGTCTGAGACACTGCCATTTCACTTGAAGATGAGTTACTGGTGAATTTGTGTTTGTTTTTAGCGATAGTTGAGTGAATGGCATTGAGGTGAGAATGGAGTAGAGAGAGAGTGATGGATTTATCATTTATTAATGAAGCTCCTTTTTGTTCTGGTCCTTGTTTCCTCTCCTCTTTCTGATAAGGGGTTTCTTTCTTTTCTTTTTGTCTTTTAATGAGAGAGCAACAAATCAGAGCAAGTTGTCGCGTCTGTGCTCAAATCCCACACACCAAAACACTCTCCACCATTTTGGTGCAATAATAAAGTAAGCTGTCTGTTTTGCCCTTGTTCTTCTTCCTTTTCAAAATTTTCACAGATCTGAATCCTGCCTCCTTCTTCATCGTCTTCTCCAAAGAACAGCTGCCGTGTCGCCGTCGCCCGCCTCCTTCTACCACCTCAATGGACCGATTTCCAACCAAAAAAAGTGTCGGGTACAAGTATGGGTACGATTGGTACCCACGAAATCATGGGTACGGGTAGTACCTTTGCCCCAAAACAGTACCGGCCGGCCCCCTCCCCCGCCGTCGCCGGTCTCTTCCACTGCCAACAGACCAATTTCCAACCAAAAATGTTTTTTTAAAAAGAAGTGAAAGTTGAGGGGTTTTGTGTGCAAAAAGCCTGAAAAGTACAAAACATCATGGCAATTGTGTGATGTCTGATTGCCAAAAAAGATGTTCGTTTTTTTGTGGTTGTCTCCACCCAATTGCCCTGAATTGTAAAAAACCCGTTTTTTAATTGTTGAGAGCATGAAGTTTTAGAGTGAGTAGAGAGAGAGTGACGAATTTGTGTTTGTTTTAGAGAGAGAAGTTGTGTTTATTAATACTTATGATATTCGGATTTATTTGATGTTTGGAGTTGGATTATTTTGATGTTATTGTATGATTATGATCTATGATATTTGGAACTTTTGTTAATCTTTAATAGTTTAGTTGGAGTATATGATTCTAAATTTCTGATGTTGTTTTTTTTCCGATGTAATATGAGTATTCTAATGTTGATATATATATATATATATATTATTTTAACGGTATACCGGTTTAATCTGGCTTAATCGGTTGAACCCCGATTCGGTCTTAACCCGGAGGTCACCGGGTTAACTTCCGGGTCCCGGTTTTAAAACATAGCTTGGAAGAGATAACTCATGTTTCTCTTTGCAGAGAAGAGTAATTTCTTTGAACAAATAAGATTAACTTGTCGTTCAGAAGAATGAATCTAGTATTCAACTTCTTCACAAGTTGTTAGATCTCTGGTGTTCTGGGACTTATCAGAAAGCTTGGTTGGTCGCAACAATGAAGGCTTTCTGTGACCAGGTGAGTGTTTTTGGTTTCAAGTGTAGAGCTTGATTAGTCTGTTGTTCACACACTCTTCCTTAATCCAAATTCATGTATTTATAGTGTAGAGTGGCTAGGTTTAAAATAATTCCGTTGAGAGGAAATCAGTCCGTTAGAGCCATTGAGACACTTGGCACACAATAGTACGCTGATGGCATTTGTCTTGTAGTAGACACATCTTGTACTTGTGTTATTACAGTTTTTCACCGACCTATTTTAAATTCTCAGTTAGCTAGAAGCTTCCTGAAGCCTTCAGTGAGTCGTTTTTAAGAGAGCTTTGCGTAGTATCACTTTTTAGTGAACTACTCCCTCCGTCCCACAAAACATTACCGTTAGGGTTAGCGCGTAGTTTAAGAAAATGAGTTAAAGTAATGAAGTAAAAATGAAAAAGTAAGTGGGGTAGGTTACTTTTTGAGAGTGTGTGGTGATAAAGAAGGGTATTGATGTTAAAATAATGTTTTAGTGTGTGAGGTAGCTTCCTTATTTGGTAATGGGTAAAGTTTTGTGGGACGTTCAGAAATGGAAAGTGGGTAAAGTTTTGTGGGACAGAGGGAGTATCAAACCCATTATTAATATTTTATTCAAAACTAACAGTTCTTTTATTTAATTGACCGTAAAGTTAGATGAAAAAATTCAGACTGAACGGAGTACAAAGTAATATTCTTTTTTGTAGCGTGGAAGTTGACAAACTATAATGTTTAATTATGACCCACGCCCACGGTGCCAATAATATGATATTATTGGTCGTCTCATAATCTTTTTCCAGATCGGTAGCTATTGTTTAAAAATTACTTTTTAGATCTTAAACCGGATTCCATTTGTGAGTTGTCTGATTCTTTAATCCATACCATTGCAAGCTAACATCGTTGAAAACAGATGGAGTCTTCACGAAGCTAATTAAGGTCAACTAGTTTGAGTTTGGATCAACAATTCATTCAGGTCAAAGTTTAATTTGTTCGAATCAGGTTTGTTTCAAGTCACGTTGAGGTGAGTATAGTACTTCAAATTATATCAATTAAATACAAGTAATCGAATACACTGGTAAAATTAAATTTGAAATACAAAATTAATCTATCACTTAATTTATACATTTTAAGCATAAAAGAGATCGTAAAAATATTTTCCATTTTCAAATGTAATCAAAGTCAAATACTTCTGCACGTATTTTTCTTGGAGAGAACTCCTCCTTAATAAATAAATAAATTTTTTCATTAAAAAAAAATAAATCAAAGTCAAATACTCTTCACCTTGCAGTATTGCACGATTATTACACCATCTCTACTTACATGTTTAATTAATAGTCTAATTAATTTGCTTCTAGATGTGGTCATGATACTTTTTCAATTATTGTTGCTTGCATTCGTGTAATCCAGTGTGAGTTCTAAATTAATCTTGTGGGACTACATCATCTCCTCTAAATATTTTAGAAAGTTTTTGTTTAGATTTCATATTTTTCCAAAATTTTGTAACTGGATTTTTGAAAATCCGTTTGTATTGTTGATCCAAAAATAAATGTCCGAACACTAAACGTTACACAAATGCATCTAGGAAAATAATTTGATATGAAAGAACATTTACATCAATTCACTTAAAATATGTTTTTTTTTTGTTGTCTAAATATAGGTAAAAACAACAAAAATATTGTGAAATAGTTGATAAATCAGTTTTCCTAAATTAATTTTTCTCACCTAAAAAAAAAGAGAATCATATTCACGGGCCAATATATAGGTGAGCCCCAAAAGTTTTTTAAATTAATTTATTATTAGTTTATAGCTATATTTAGAATATATTAAATTTTTAAAATATATTTACATATAGAATAAGTGATATAATAGGGAACCTGATTTTGGTAGAACACTAAATACGTATATAAAAAATTATAGGGAATACCTAAAATGATGATTTAAGTGAAATTATTTAGGTGAACTACTATGAATGAATGCTCTAACATATCACTAATATTTGAAGAAATAGTAATTAAAAGAAAAACAAAGAAAATGAAATTTAAAATATGAATTTGGCTTCAAACTATCTATATAAACACCACGTTAGTTCTTCTCACATTTTCATTCCATAAAACAACTAATTAAAACAGTAAGCATACTAATCAAACTGCAGGTTCCAAAAATGTCAAAATCAGCAATGTGCCTTGCCATCCTGGCCTTGGTGGTGGCGATTACACGTGCACAGTCAACGACGACGCAAGCTTTGTGCTGGGGCGCAGATCTGAGTCCATGCCTCGAAACTCATTTCGAGGGCCATCTGTTTTCAAAGGATGCCAAATGCGTTGCTGCTGTCACAACATTCGTCCTGAACTCCCTCACGGACTCCGTTCGTCTCGACCAACAGGCTATCTGTTCTTGCCTGAATTCGACTGCTTTGTCCTCGGGTTTTGCGGAGTTTATCAACAATACTGCTTATACTCAGGCTACTATCAACAAAGTTGTTGAAGAAGTGATTTTTCGAAATCCTAGCCCCATCCCTTCCTTCAACTGCACCTTATGAGTTATGACAACATTTAAGTGCTCGCTCTTCGCTTTGGTAACATTTTTCCAACTCACTCCAAGTATACTTTATTTTCACAAACATATGTGGGATACCGTCTCCTTTTTAACATAAAAATACATGGATTGTTAATAAATCAATGATATATTTAATTAAAATGTTCATGTTCTTCTATTTTTTTTTAAAGAAAAGGTAAAATTAAATAAAAGTATACACCGGGAAGATAGAGATCTCCATCAAAACAGCCAACATCGAACTACCGATATAGTTAATTATATAAGTTTAGTTGTCACTTCCTCTTTTTTTTTTTTTTTCCTTTTTTTTTGAATTTATTATAAAGTACTAATCTTTTAATACACCCAACCTCCTACTTGTAATTAACTACTTTAATTTCTCTTACCTGCACTTCAATCGAACCCTTGACTTCACTTACAACTGCTTAATTCATTATATCGGTAAAAACACCTTATAATTTATAAATTATAACAACACTTCCTCCTCATTTTATATGCTCCTTCCACAAATAAAACATATTAAAATTCATTTTTGAGCCTAAAATACGTAGGTATACTCCTAGCTACCACAAACGTACCAAAATATTTTCTAATTCCAACCTATACTTGCAAAATGAAAATGCATGCTTATAAATGAAGTTATTAATGTGATCTTACTAATATCGGTATTTATGATTTTTCAGGGTTCGTCGTCGAGCAATAATGATCATGAAGTGAAATTCACCTACTAACACATATTATTAATTAATATGTGAGTCCTTTAATATGTTTGTAAATTAATTGCTGTATCATGTGTAACGTGTTTGTAATAAAAGAAATATCAAAGAAATGAGTTTATTTTTATTGAGAGAAATTGACCTTAAATTAAAAGAAAATTAGGAGTTATAAAGTGGTTCAGCGTTTAGAGCAAATTGGTTGCACGTAGTAGTCCGGTTTAAGGTTCGAACTTTAGGAGGCGGAAGTTTAAATGTACATTTACTAATAGCTTGTCCTTTTTCTAAAAAATAAAATAAATCATAGTAACATTACTTTTTTGAGAACGGTAAAGTTTGCATTACTATTCAAACGAGAAATGTACAAGTATAGGATGCGAGAGATTTGCACTAATATATCTTCATGGAAAAGGAAGAGAAGTTGCCTTTGACTTTTTTGGAAACACCTAAATTTATTCGAATGATTGAATCAGTACAAAAGGAAAAAAAAAATCAGTACAAAAGGACTACAGATAAATACATGGAAAATTGCATTTTTTAGTCACTCAATTCAAGACAATTCAAGGTGATTCTTAATCCAACTCAGTCGGCCCAAGTGATTCTTTTTTACAAATACGGTCTATGAACGTTTTCTGATGAATACTTTTTTTTTTGTTGATATTTTAAATTTCTTAATCCAACTCAGTCGGCCTAATCAGTAATCATTGAATGGACCAAATTCACGGACTCAACATCAATATCCGGTTAAAACTCATCCCTGGATCGTATTTGTGAAAACAATTAAAAAACACTAGGGGGAAAAATTACGAGGACCTTCAGTTAAGGACCATTAATTGCAATATTTTTAAAAATAAAGAGAAAACATCTAGACCGAAAGACTCCATGGTCTGGAACTCGGTGCAAGCCTTTTGCACCTTACTTGTAAATTTTACGTGCGATGTGATTAATATAATTTTGCTGTTTTTAAAAAAACATCTCGACCGAAAGAGCTAAGTTACACCAGAATGTCCATAACTTTGGGCTGCTCAAATGAGTCTGTATGTTTCTCACGGCATTCAGAACACACAAACAGGTTGTGAATGTCGCAAAGAATATTATCTGTCAGTTATCTTTAAAAGGTGTCACATTTTAGAACAAAAATTGACGTATTTCTTGAAAGGAAACGTCACAAACTGCTCAATGATAGAATTCCATCTTATCTAAAAGCTCGAACTTGTAAAGAGTTGTGGAATCTAGTCATATATATTAATTCCTCAATACTCCCCCGCACTCGTGGTCGATTTCAACCTCATTTGGGGAGGCCAATCAAGTGGAATTAAATATGGGTGGAGCCGGTCTCCGCGGGGATTCGAACCCAGGTCTGGGCGTTAGCCAAAGGCTCTGATACCATGATAGAATTCCATCTCATCTAAAAGCTCGAACTTGTAGAGAGTTGTGAAAACTAGTCACATATATTAATTCCCCAATACTCATACCTTCACGGGATCACCCGGGTTTGGGGTCGAGGTTTATGTTGGGAAAATAGGGAGCGTATAGGGAAGTGTATCAAAATGAATATAACTGGAAATTGCAAGTGAACAACACGAATAAGTAAATCTGCAGAGTCGAGTGCCAGCACTCTTTCCTTAAGACTTATTCGCCCTGCTCTGGTGCTTACAGTTAGATAGCGAAATGTCTCCCAAGATAAAACTGCAGTAAGCTTGTAAACCAGCACTGGAATTACAAAGCTCGGGGTGGACTACAGCAATATGGAAAGACATGCCTTATGTAATTAGAGAGAAGAAGGAGAAATCTGGATTTTTCTTGTGTCACTGAATCCAATTGGGACTACTATATTTATAGTTGTGAAAAGTTATGAAGAAAAGGTGTGACTCTTTGTTCAAAAGTCTCCTGCAAATTCAAACTAGAATTTGAATTGCATAGAAACTTATCACCAAAGGACACAATGGTGCAGTGGTAGCCATTTAGGCTCCCAACTGCTTGGTCACGGGTTTGAACCCCCTTGGGAACGAATTTCCAATGTTTTTCCACCTTTTCATCATTTTCCACTTTTTCACACACCCAATCTCATTGTCCAAAAATATCAACATATTTTTGTTCCTCCCTTCTTAATTTTAGCCGTATGAGAATCTTTTCAATCCAACTCTTGGTATGTACACTAGGGATTTTAGTTAGTTGTACTTGGACCGTTATAATTGCATACACAAAACCACTGATAAATGCATCCCATTTACTATTTTCGACCTCATTCTCCAAAAATTTTAAATCCGCCCCTGTATGACGGACAATTGAAACTCAAAAGTCACACTCAAGGGGGAATGAAATGGTGTGAGAGAGAGGATTATACAGCGTGGTATTGACCCATGTCGCATGAAATACCTGCAATTTCATTTGAGGTACAAACATCATCCTTAGTATACAACATGTTTCATTTCAGCGGTGAAGCCGTGAAAGTTTTTTTTTTTTAATTTTGAAACGACAATATTGTTTATTAATTAGAATAAAGCATAAAAAATAATCGAAAACAATTACATAAATGTTTTTTTTGGAAACGGAATTACAAAACAATTACATAAATGTTAAGGACATTACCAGACCTAACCAAGACTATCTAACAAAATCGACTTCACCTACATCTGAACCACGACTTCACATACACCTGAACCACGACTTGCACCTAAACCAACACATGAACCACGACTTGCACATAAACCAATTAGTACGGAGTTCGTCTAAACTGTTGAAATTTTAGCTAACCAAGAGTGGTTTGTCCATGACTATGCACCTCAACCAAATGGGGCCCCACACGTTGGAAATGAAAAGTTTCCTCGAACGTGTATTATCTACTA
>JAYMSL010003969.1:0-11688 GCA_036897195.1 Plantago coronopus | reverse complement strand
GGCGATTTTGGATTTCCATTGGTGAGAGTCTGTTCATATGACTGTGGAGTTGGACAGAGGGGGTCTTTCTCAGTTCTCTTGAATATTAGACCACATGCATGGCATACTGCAGTTTCTTCCGTCTATATCCTAATTTTCGATGTTATTTAGCATGTCTGCTGGTCAAGTCTTCTTTTTTTTATGTTACTGGTTCCATTGGTTTCTCCTGCAGGACTTCTTTCCAAGCTCGAGACGAGAATAGGGGAGGTGCCCATTGAGTCGAAGGAATTAGGTTTCACAAATCCTTGGCCCTATATTTATGAGCTACTTGCTGAACTAAACATTACTGTGAAAACTGCGACAATGCTCATCAATACAATTGAGAAAGCCTGTGTACTTCTTGAAGAAGGTACTTGCTACACTTTGCAATCTCAGATCTGAACCAGTCCATGTTTTTCTGTTTGTATATAGTAGATTCTCTCATGACTTTCGTTATACTTACGAATTCGTTTGCTGTCTCTGTTTTTTGCCAATAGATGCTACTGGTGGTGAAAGTGGAGGGTCAGTTAAAACAGAGGGTGGAGCAGTTTGTAGGTTAGAGAGCATGGGTGAAATTCTCAACCTTATCTTCAAAGACAATACAAATGCACATGCCCAGTACTATCGTGTATGTTATATTAAACCCCGTAGCTAAACAATTGGTTTGTAGCTACATAGTATCGTGTAAAAGCATATATCTGACATGATTGATTGACAGGTTCATGTCCAGCAAGTTGAAGCTAAAAATTCAGACGCATTTAGAGGTAGTGAATCATTGCTTTTCTGCATGAAAGGATGAATATTGATATTCTCCCTGTATGTCTATTTTATTTTCCTAACTGCATCCTAGTATACATTTCCATGATACTTAATATTCTTGCTCCAGCTCATCATCAGAGGATGTAACTTGTTATATTTGTCATGGATTGGTAATGCGTAAATAATTACAGAGTATGTATGCAGTATGCACCCATGCTGATGTCTTGTTGCAAGATCTGTCGTAAGGATTTCTTTGGATGCACTTGTTCTTGGATGTTGCTATAGTTTCTGAGTGTGCCAGTCCAGACGTATTTATGATGTTATTATTCTGCATAGTTAATTTGCAAGAGTGGCTTATTAAAGTGGAATAGCTTGGTGGTCCTTAGAATTAGAAACCAACAACACTTAAGTACATGATGCAGATCAGTGGAGATGTCGATTTGAAATCTTGAAAAGATTTACTACTCAACCTCGTGGCAGATAACAAAAAAATTCAATTCACAGAGAAACTACTAGGTTGAAATTTGTATTCAACACATGTTCCTTCTATAATTGTCTGGAATAATGTTATCAATTCTCTTTGGGGCATTGATCCATGCTCATATTGCATGCCTTTAGTTTCATCAGCACATACATTGTTGGTGCTTCAGTTTGATCCACAAGAATCTGATTCCGTTGGATTCATATGTGCATTTATGGGTTACGGGGCATTTGTTTTATGATTTTCATAAGGGCAGAAAACGAATTTGGAGAAACAAATGTTTGTGATAGTTTTTGTTCTCTAATACTGTCATAATATTTAACATTGGTATTCTTTATGAAACTCTGGAAACACTAAAAGACTAGGCGTTCAGATTAAAATCTATGAAACTTATATGTTCAGTATTGGGGAAACCTTCAAGAACATTAAGCTGGTGGTGCTTCAATCCTGGAGTTGCCATGGAAGAGTTTGCCGGATTAGGTGTTGGATCCATCATATTGACATCTGGCACATTATCACCATTGGATTCATTTGCAGAAGAACTGAAGTTGTAAGCAACAATTTTGTTTTAAGCAGTTATATACGTTCCATTCATTAAAACAAGTTATTTTGAGTGTAGACTTATTCCCATTTTATGCATTATAGAGATTTTCCGATTCGTTTAGAGAATCCTCACGTTATATCCGGAAATCAGATCTGGGCTGGAGTTGCTTCTGTGGGGCCATCTGGTTATTCTTTCAATTCTTCTTACCGCAATCGTGGTACGGCAGAGTACAAGCAGGAACTTGGGAATGCAATTGGTGGGTATATTTGATACTGTTTAAGATTTAAGTTAGTAAATGAAAACGAACTTGATTTTGCTGTTTGCCGGGCAAATTCGTAGCCCTTGAAATAGATCTATTTAACAAGATTTTTCTATTTTTTTTGTCAACAATTTGGTTGGTGATACTGCAAGATCACTAAATTGGATTTCTTGTGCCAGTGAATTTTGCTCGGATTGTACCAGATGGACTCCTAGTATTTTTCCCCTCGTACTATGTTCTGGAAGAATGTGTCAGCTTCTGGAAAACTACGGTGTGTCATGCAACTCTTTGGGGATATTAAATTTGATATCTCCACATCATTTTATTTGATCATGCCTCCTATTTACAGGGTCAACTAAGTTCATCTACAATCTGGGAAAGGATCTGCAAGCACAAGTTACCTGTTGTGGAACCTAGGCAATCATCACTTTTCCCGATGGCAATTGATGTGAGTTGCTGAGATGCGTGTTTTTTTCTTTCTTTTAAAACGAAATCTTCTGTTTTTCCTAAGGGCCAGGATCTTTTATTATTAATCAGGATTACATGACAAAGCTAAAGGACCCTTCCACTTCGGGGGCCATATTTTTTGCTGTATGTCGTGGTAAGGTATGGAGCTATATCCCTTATAAGAGATAATTTTCATTATGCTCTGGACGGATGTCTGTACTCTGTAGGTGATCTCTGGTCAATCATAAAACCTGCGTAGTCTGCATGTGAGGCTCACTGCCAGTTGTCATATGTTCATGTTTGATGTTTCCCACATAAAGTATATTTTGAAGTTTCCTTGAGATGGCACATAATGGAAGAAAAAACCCAAAAAGATAATATGAGGACTTAAAAAAGAAACTACTACAAAAAACAACTGTTTCCTCTGTCAAGGGACAAGTTTCCCATTTGGCATTTTAGTTGTCCCACACAAAGTTTTCCCATTCTATTTTTTGGTAAGTGGACCTCTTCCTCCACTTTACTAACATAACGAATACCATCATAATGCACTCATATTTACAAATTCAGCAACCCATCATCTCTCTCACTCTCTCGCTTTGTTAACAAAAAAAAGAAAAAAAAAATCAATTCTATATTCTTTCTCCATATAAAATACTCAACTTTCTACTTCATCAACCCGCTATGTTTATATTCATTCTTTATCATTTCTCCATTTAAATACTATTCACTGTTCCACTTCCCTTATTTTGGTCACCAAAAAGCATACAGGAAGCTTGTCAGACACATGACACTTCACCTTGGATCTTAACATTTATGCCTTTCAACCTTTGTATGAAGGCCTCTAAAAATCCTATTTTTTCTACATTTGAAAGCACAATCTTAACTATCAGTCTAATGGTTAGCATGTAACAATTTAGCCTACCAGAGTGTAAATTATTTGTGCACTATAATTACAAATAGTCATAGTTCGCAAAAGTGTTCATTCAGAAGAAGTGGCCTACTCTTAATTAAGCTAGTGCTGCATAATTACTTTTTCTGATAATATTTTACTCATATCAGTGGTGGTTTTGTTCTTTGTGTCTGTGGTACTTAAAACAACAATGTAACATGCGTTTATAAATCATGATATTAATCTTATGCCTATCACATATCACATTCATATTTGGGGACATTAACTTGTTTCTATATCATATCATAGGTTAGTGAAGGACTGGATTTTGCTGATTTTGCTGGAAGAGCTGTGGTCGTCACTGGTTTGCCATTTGCTACAATGAATGATCCTAAGGTCTCTCCTAGTCTGACTTTCCCCTTTTATCTGGAAAAAAAAAAGAAGCTTAATAATGTATAATTCTGCTACACGTCCTTAATTTTTTACAGTCTTGAAGGGTTTAGGGTTTTGAACTTTAGTTGCTGTTATATAAAACAGTTTCTTTTGTATTGAATATCCTTAAGACAAATGTTTAAACACCAGATGCTTTATCCATTTGCTAGTTGACTAGCTCTCATAGAGAGCTACAATGGTTGGATAAATTGTGTAAATGGATTGCATTACATCTGAGATCTGACTACCCTCTTAAATATTCCAATTACATTGTAGTCCCTACTAGTCAAACAATTACATTTGGGTCCTGTTAGATCGATTTAATTACAAAACCACCCACGAACTTGACTTTTGGTGAGGAAAATTATTGAATTATAATATTGGCCAAACAAGCTTATATCCTTATTAATTTACTGTATTTCCTTTAGCTTTCTTTCTTCTTAATTAATTTTCTTTCGGGGGTTCTGCATGAAAATAAAATTGAAGTATTAAGTTTATGACAAGCTACTTAATGATACTATAATATCATATATATGTAGTATGTGGTTGTAAATTTCAAAATTAAGCTAATATTTACGGACTAAATCAATAATAATATTTTCTGAGTCAATTAAATTTGATCTCTTCACAATAATTTTACAGCATAGTTTAATAACTCTGAAACATATGAACTTGAGAAACTATCATGTTTTTCTTCTTCTTTAAATTTAAGTCAGCTTAAATGATGAATCTATTGACTTTCTAATTTATAATGCAATACTTTATAATGATTTTAAAAGACCACTTGTAGTGGTCTATCCCAATTGTTTCTCAATATAAAGACTTCATATTATGGATTAAGAAGGCAGACAGTTAAGAGAACCGAGTGTACGTTGCTTCCTTAAAAAAACCCTCTTTTGATGATTAATTTACATAAGGTAGCTTCTATGTTTGGGATGTCGAGAATTTGCTCAAGTGCAATAATTTGCTTCAGTGAATAATTTGTAGTAACATTTTTATTAAATAAAGCGATTTCCGAATTTAAATTTATTAATTTAACTATGAATTAGAGTAGTTAGTTAAATTGACACATGTCAATCATCCATACAACGGAGGAGGAGATGTAGAACCTTAAAGGGTGAGAGGATCTCAAGTCAAAATACATAAATGCATCAGGCCATGTTTGGAGATTTTTTTTAAAAAAATAAGCTAGTCAACTAAAATTAGGCATATTGGACCCAGATGTAATTGTTTGACTAAGAGGGATGGGAATGAGAAGTGGGTCTCCTACAGGGTACCTAGATGTAATTGATCCTTTTATATATTACAATCTTATGCATCTATAGCCAGAGGATTTCTGCTGCCTTCATACTTCGAAATATCTTTCCAAATTGTCATGTAAGACAAATCGGGCTTTTATTGTTATCATTTTAAATAAAAAGAAATGGAGAATCTAAGAAAAGGAAAAGCCAAAGCAAAAGCTCGAATTCAGTGTATTAATTGAACATATTCCACCATTTATAAGTACAGAGCAGTAAACAATACTAGTAAATGTATCATTTACAGGTTGAAAGCTGAAATTTCTCTAGATTACATTTTTCCACTCCACTGCCCACAATTTTAGTCGTGTAATATTATTTACTTATGTTTTCGTACATTCATAAATCATAATCATGCAAAACATTTGTTAAATGATCTCCTACAAAAAATTTGTTCTCTCAGAATGTGTATCTAGAGCATATTTAACCCAAGTTGTTGACCATGTTATGTAAAATAAACGAGCTCCTGAATGTTTCATGGATGCAGGTCCGCCTGAAACGTGAATACTTGGATCAGCAGACCCATTCTCAAAGGATCCAAAGAAAGGTATTAATTGACACTAATGCTTCTGTATAATTGTAGTGCCTTGCTGTATGTATTTCTTTTAGATTCCTCGGCAACATGATAATTTTTCATACGCATTTTGCATGGACAGGGTCTCACTGGAGAAGAGTGGTACTCTCAACAAGCATCACGTGCTGTAAACCAGGCTGTTGGCCGTGTCATTCGTCATCAAAATGATTATGGAGCAATCATATTTTGTGATGAAAGGTAGCTGACATGAAGTGATTTGAATTCTTAATATCTAAACGCCCATGGATGTCAACGTACTGATGTTTGACATATTGTCAGCAGTGAAGTTTCTCAATCAAAAACTTTATTGCTCCTTGTTTATAAATGGATTTTTAATGTCTCAAGACTTAAATGTATATAGTATTTCTTAACCTCCTGCTCAGTAGTTTAGTCCCTTTGACCATGAGATTTGCACCAGTACGTCATTTGATTATACAATCTGGAGAATTACGGTGCTAAAGTAGTACCGGTCAGAATGTAGTCCCCTTTATTGTAGACTACTATCACATTCCAGATATATTTGCTTAAGTTTACCAGTTGATAAGTAGTGGCTACTATGTCATGTACTGCCGGAGACATGTCAATGGTGCTGAAGAGTTTTTAATCTGTTTTTACATTTCTGTTGTAATAAATAGGTTTGCTCACATGAACCGCCAGTCTCAAATATCAAAGTGGATCCAGCCTCATATGAAGGTGTGATTTAACTTATTTTACAAGGTATTCTTTATCGATCTCCTTTTTTTCTCCCACCAGTCAACTTACTGACATTTTATCTTTCAGTGTTACTCCAAATTTGGCGATATAGTTTACACACTGTCCCATTTCTTTCGAGATGCTGGAACTCGTGGTCCTACAAAGCTCGAATTGGCAAGAAAACAGGATCATGGTAAAGAATTTTTAGGCTATTATAGAGCCTTTTATGTTCTTCTGCTTGTGTCCATATTCCTGTATTATTACCCAATCCTTGTTTAATAAAAATGTGTAATGGGAATTGTTTTTTGCTTACATAACATTTTCAGAACAGAATCTTGAATTATGTTCTTTGTTTGACCTCTTGCATGAGTTATTTGAGTTATGTTAGTGCCACTGGCTGCTGGCCACTGCCACCATCCTTGTATCGTGTATATGCATAGATGCTATTTTTGCATGTAAATTTTGATATACTCTATGTACTGAGGCAATTTACTGGTATGCATTTAATGATTTAACTCAAAAAGTCAAGTCTCTGCTATATGGCATTATTGGTGTTGAAGATTTTGGACGTCAACAAAAATTCAATTTTGCGATTTTGCACCTTTAGCATACAAATACAAATTATATCATAGGAGCCCTTTCCTTATAACTGTTGTAGGATGAAGAAGGTAGTAAATAAGTAAACGAAACTTAAAACAATGCATTTTCTGTATGTTTGTGTTTTTTTTTAATGTTTGAAATGAAGATTAATTTTAAGTTATCCAAATTGACAGTCGAAATTTAATGGCCACAAAATTTACTCCAAAGCGCACTTTTCTGCCCTGTCCACTTATTCTTTCCATCTCACAACTTTTCTGAACTGGCAATATGAAGCCTCGGATAGCTCATAAGACAGATCCCTTGTCATATTATGATTCACTAGCCCAAAGTGGTTGCTAACAAACTAGAACGTGAAATGCTTGAGAGCACCTATGCCCACTATGTTGGGAGACCTGATCTGGGTTTATAAATGTTTGGATTAAAGTTCAAGCATAAAACATTCTTGTTCGTATTTTTATTTTCTATATGCCTGTTTGTCATACAACATAATTGCAGATGATGTAATTATTTCACCAAGCCCCATCCATTTGGTCTCGTCTCAAATTGAAACTTCTCTTGTTCCAAAGGTAATAACTTTCCCGTATATCTATTTGGTTCTTGCTTCACACTTGACGCACCAATCTTTTAACAGCATATCCTTCGGGTTGTTGTAGATAACGTCCAAACCTGTGGACATGGCTCACGGCTTGCACTCGACATCTTCTACAAAACAAGTGAAACAAGAAACTGTATCTTGGCAGCTGCAAGAGATAGTTCCTGCAAATAGGTCATCATTAACACGGAAAAAGCCGTTTCTAGATTCGAGTTTAAAGTCTTCAGGTGATTTTACAAGAACAGGACAAAATAATGTGGTCAACATGACCACAAGTATGGAAAAGCTAGATGGAGAGTCTAGCGACGTAAATGATACATTGAAGAAACGTAGACTTTTGATAACAGGCCCTAATTGCTCGAAGAACAATGAAAATGTTTTGGCCAATTGTCAAACTATTATGGAAAAGAAAACTGCCACACATATGCATCAGGGAAGCAATGATGTTGTGTCTCAGACTACATCTGATAATGGAGAGGACAAAAAAGGATCGTCGTTTCTCCTTCAGGTGATTATTCTCTTTAAATTTTGTTCTGTCGGCTGTAGGACCTAATCACCTAACTACTGGTGATGATTGTATCTGTATCTGCTAATATCATGGGGTCCTGATACTCAATGATTTCAAATGATTAAAACATGTAGAGATTATTAGCCGGTACTGTAAAATGTTCTGGAAATGTTGTGGCTATTTGGTGGAGGAGAATTACATCTGCTTAGTTATGATGCATTTAGTATTACTGTAAACGTTCACAACATCTGTATATTGGTGGCCGGTGGGTCTTTTGTAACATTGATCACAGTTTGGATGTATTAGGACTCATTAGTCAAGTTTTTAAATTTGCAAAGGTACTAAAGTATGAGTATCAAAAGGGGAAGCGGGCCTGTTTTTTCATGTGAATTGAATACATAATACATTTGATGTATGCCTTGCAGGTTCAAGAAAAGCTTACTCATGTAGAGTATAAAGAATTTATGGACTTTCTAAAGGCATTGAAGTCAAAAGCCATGAATAAAGAGGATGTTCTGCTATCAATCACAAGATTATTTTCTCTTCCCGATAGGATATCACTTCTTCATGGGTAATATTTCAATTAATTACCTATTCCAGTACAACTTTCTCTCTGTTTTTTTTCTTTGGGATAAGACAACTTAACATACAGACCAACTCACCCCTCACTCCCAGCGAGTGACTGCAAGTCTGCAATGACATTCCAACCCTGCATGCACACCAAATCCAAATTTTCTACCACTTGGATGACCCCTTAGGATCTAGTACAATCATTATTGTTACTGTAATATGATTTCTTGTAATACAGTTTGAGCGTATAACTGGCTAGAGCCAGAACCAAAAGTCTGCTTATTTCAGAATGTTTCCCAGCTTAGTTTTATACATAAGATAGGTTGGAAGACTGCGAATTAATATAAACTTTTAAACTGTCTACTTTTTCCAATGTATCTAATAGGATTAGTTGATGTCTGTGGGGATTAAAAAGGATGGAAAGATTAGTTCTATTTAGATGCAAGGGCAGCTCAAGTTGGTTATAATGGAAGATATAGGAAGAGTTAATTTGGTGGGCGAAAGAGGTAGCATCCCATAAGAGAGACAGATGCAAAAGATGTATTGGACTAAGATCAATTATATTGCGTTAAGCTTTCCCTGAGATTGTGTGCTCTTCAGTCTTTAGTAGTTCTAGACATGGATTAAATTGATATAAGCATCTCATTAAAGTTTTAGCGTTTTGACTTGTGGATTTGTCTTCTTTCCTGAGACATTGATGACCTTTTTGTAAGGTGCTGTTTTATCTGCAGGTTGTGTTTTTATGGCTAATTATCTCGACCTGTACATTCTTTAATATTTCAGTCACAACTCACAACATAAGAAGTTATTGGGTTGCATAGTAGTATGTTGGTGCAGAAAAAAGTGAAGAACTGTAGTTATGAGTATGACCTTCCTAGTTTTATTTGTTCTTACTAACATCTCATCCTATCAGCTAGATCTTATCTGGGTTCTTATTGAAACTCAGGGCCTCCCTCCTCCCCAACTGTTGGATAGGAGCATGTGTGCAACTTTAACTCCCCTGTATCGCTGTTGTTTCTGAAAGTGTTTTTCTTGATTATTGGCAGGTTCAGGGAGTTCGTTCCTACAAAACTACGCTCGCTTTATGAACATTACTTGCGGACTAATAGCAAGGAACCCGGACTCTAGAAGCGACTGTCATAATTAAATCTGCTATTGTACTGAGCATGTCAGATGATGAAAGATAGGTCTGAAAGGTGAACATCGAGTTACTCTTATCAGGAAGACGAGAAAATAGTTCCTCACAGTTAACTGTCTCTTTTCAAGACCTGAGCAGCTTGAATGGCCATATCGTTTAGAAAAGTATTACTCATATCTCTAGGAAAATATTTCTCTCCCAAGAAGGATCTTTCCGTATTCGGGATGCAGTTCTGCACAAATTTGAAGGAAAAGGCTATCTGCTTTGCCATACATCACCCCTTGGAGGACGGAAGCAAAGTATTCATTAGTTTGGAAAGGAAGGACTATCGAATATCGACTTTAAATAATATTGAAAGGCACACGAGGAGTCAATGTTGAGGCGAGATGGGAGTTATGAAGCAGATATGAGAGATGAAAAAGGAGTTGCCTGTCAGTTTTATGTAGTGTTGGCCCCATGTTGAAGTGTAATGAAGTACTAGTTGAGTAGGAAGGACATTGTAATGTACTTACATAGGTATTTGAATGTAGATTTATCTTAAAATTTTATACTTAGTTACCAAGATGGAGTACCAAGAAGTCCTCCAACCTGGAAAGGTAGATAATTTGTAGTTTCAGACTTTGAGTATACGACTAATGTAACTGTAAGAAATAATCCTAATAATAATGATATGGCAGGGAGACTTTTATTGCAGTATCTATGAGATTATATATAGGTAGGTAAGAATAAGTTGCAGGAGTACATTTTTAGTGAATAATTATGCTGAGGGAGGGATTGATTGACCTGCTCTTTTTATCTTTTTACTATAGTATAGTAGTAATCCCTCCGTCTCACAAAACTTTACCAACTTTTCAAAACCATTTTAGATGCCTCACAGAACTTTATTCATTACCAAATAAGGAAGCTACTCATACATTAAACATTATTTTAATATCAATACACTTATTTAGTACCACACATTCTCAAAAAATAAAACATACTCCACTTACTTTTTTATTTTTACTCAATTACTTCAACTTATTTTCTTGAAAAATTATGCGTTAACCGTAATGGGTAATGGTTTGTGGTAAGGAGGAGTAGTAAATTTCCCAATTTAACTTTAAACCCTGGTTGCATTAATCATACGATAACCACAATGGATCTGTGCTTTTTCAAGTTTAGTACTACTAAAATACTACATTTTATGGACAAAACAATGTTAAGCTTAATGGAAAAGTACCCCTTTCACTATAAAGAAAACTTGTGTATTTAATTGTGCAATTAGATTAAATTTCTCACTTTCTATTTACTACTCCATACTTTAGTATTCATAAAATACGTTGGTGATTTTAGTGTCATCAATTCATTTTAGTCGTAATGGGATTGACTAGAGATCAATACAATATCACGTTATGCTCGGTTACAAGTTCGGGTGGTGCGGAGTGCACACTTGGAGAGAAAACGTGCGTATTGGGGGCGGAAGCCGCGCGTATCACGCGCGGGTACTTGTGCAAGGATCTGGGAATTTCCCATAAATATAAGCGGATGCCCGCATGCTCCTAGCATGCGGAGCATGCGGCCGTCTACTCATCCAGTCAACAAGATTTGCCAGGAGGGGGAGCATGCGGGCGCATGCTCCTGTAGACGACCGTCTACTGGTGGAGCGGACGACCGCATGCTGTCTACTCATCCAGTAGCCTTGGTTATCCTGGCGATGGGACTGGACGACCGCATGCTCCAAGCATGGAGCATGCGGCCGTCTAGTCATGCAGTTGCATAAGGTTTATCCGTTTTTTGGATAAATTTCGGGGAAAATATCGGTTTACTACCCTCTTAATGGCCTCACTCTCAAAATAAACCCTCATACTCTAAGAATTACGTAGTGTAACCTCATATGTAGAATCAAT
>JAYMSL010003968.1:0-11690 GCA_036897195.1 Plantago coronopus | reverse complement strand
CTTCATTTGCAGTTTTTTCGTGTCATTCTAATCAGTTAAATTTTAAATCTTAAATGCAGGTGTGTTTCTGCCAACTCTATGTAAGAAACAAAAGGGCAGTGCCAACTCTGCCATGCTTGATCTTTTCAGCAGCAGCGGAGCTGCTTCCGGACCAGTTGCTGCTTCTTCTCTCGCTTACGCTCCTACTTCCATCTAGATGCCTCCACGGGCACTGCAGCTGAGAGTTTGTGGACTACTGGCCAGGTGCTTGAATAGCTCTTCAAAACTTTTTATTACTTCATTTGATCAACACGCATATCCCTTCCTGATGAATCACTGTTTCAAAACTTTTCTGGATGAGACTTGAAGAGGTTGTTAAAAGTATTAAGTCATTTGTTATTTTCTTTTTATACCAGAATCATAATGTTTTTTTATTTTATTGATGTCGTGGTTATTCCACTACTACAAACTTAGCCTAATTAGACACTTGAAAAGAAAGGGTCTTAACAAGAGGCTATTGATTCAGAAACTATGATAAAAGAATTGATGACAAACGTAGCAACAATTCAGAAACTATGATAAAAGAATTGATGACAAACGTAGCAACAATGGATATTGGACAGTTCACTTTTGAGAAATAGGCTCTAATTGCGCGGCTGTGAAAGAGGTTGTTCTTGATAAGGAGCAGGGACGTAGAAGACTCGTGCTTCATTCCACATCATCCCCTCGCTTCTGTAGAATTCCAGAATTCCATTAGGTTGGAGAATGGAGATTAAGCTTCACCACCATTTGGTTCTGCCAATCATTGAAGCGCCATTTTTTGGCCGACAGAACTTGCAGCGTAATCATCACGTTCCCTCGTTGGGTCGCTAAAGTAATCTGATGATTACCAAACCCGTTCGCAATGTTTGTGACCCAGTCAGGGCACATGAATGCTCGCATCATCACCCTGGTCAAAACAAAATTCGGAGAATACACATCGGAAAGCGTGAGACGCTTCTCACATAGAAATTCTCCCAGTGGAGGGGGAGGAGGAGGAGGGAAGTCTTGCTCTAGTGCTGGGTCTTGCAGTGCTTCATTAAGGTCCAGCTCCTGCGCTGGCTCATCCGGCAACTGATTAAGATCTATGTCATGATATCTCTGCTGTATCAGCTCATTAGAGGTGTTCTGATACAGTTATAGATTTGAGGCAACCTTGCTGAATAATTAATGCTCATTGTTCTTGACAGACTAAATTCAAACAACAATGATAAGTTTGGCAAAAAGAGCGGCTGACATACAATGAGCCCATGAGCCCAAAATTAAAGAAATTTTCACTTATAAGATTCAGTACTTATACTACCTGTTCACGGATCATTTCCTTATTTCAGACTAACAAATCGAGCAACTTTTACGAGAGGCCATCTCTCCAAGAAATGGGATCAAACATAGTTATAGTAAATGTTTTTGTGATTAATTACTAAGATTTCTATATATAAATGATCTGATTAGGACCTGTTTATGACTCGAGCTTTTACCTAATATGAGAATTGTGTCCCGTAATCACCAGCTAGTAAGGCCTACTGTAATGCATTGCATGCCAAGTTCTACTGTAAGTAATCTTGTTTCTATGTTAACCAAGCTAGTAAACTATGATGGAGCTGGTTTATTATGCTAAGAACTTCAGGGGAAATTCATGTAGTCTGCAGTATAAATGGTCTTCAGTTACTATACAGTTCACAGAACTTCTCCTGATGGTGCAACTGTGAAGTAACACCAGTATGATTCAGGACATCATCTACACTTAATCATCACAGAAACATTTCACAGCTCTTAAACTCCGAAAAACCCAAAACCAGGAACATATAACACACTCCAACACCAGTAAGATTCAGGACATCATCTAAACTTAATCATCACAGAAACATGTCGCAGTCCTTAAACTCCGAAAAACCCAAAACCAGGAACATATCACACACTCCAACACCAGTAAGATTCAGGACATCATCTAAACTTAATCATCACAGAAACATGTCGCAGTTCTTAAACTCCGAAGAACCCAAAACTAGGAACAGATAACACACTCCAACACCAGCACCGTATATAATACAGATCTTCGACCCTTTTAGTTCCGCATATTTTCTTTCGTATTTTCAATAAAGGAACACACAGTTTCAATTTTATAAATTTATCCTCTAACTACAACATACCATAAAACAAGCAGAAATAAAGATCCACATTTCTTTACAATCCGATTTTCTATACATGATCTTCGCATTTGAGACAGAGACCATAAAAACGAAGATGGAAGAGTACATTCCACTTACAAATGAAAATGAAAACGAAACTTCCAATTCTTTCCGAAATCAGCCAAATCAGTACGATACGAAATTCAACAATAACAAATCATCAGGTAAAGAATTCACGAATGAACCGTAAAAAACCGTCGTAATAGTGCTCGATTATAACTTCACAAGCCGTACATAAACATTCAACAAACAGCAAACGGCAAAATCAGAAGATTCAATCAAGAACAAAGAGGTTAATCGTGTGAAGGACTTACCCATAGCCCGATCTTGTGTTTTGCGAGTGAAGAATTCGGTTGATTGACTGATGTGTGAGGCAGCCGGCAGGAAGAATGGCGTTTGGTTTTCTTAGCGGGAAAATAAATTTGGGGTTTGGCAAATATAGAAATTTCTATTTGTAATCTGACCGATTTCTTTCTTTAGGGACTACTAGCAAACATTTATACAGAACTGTTTGATGTAGAAATAGAGACTGATCAATACCGATTACTATCTACACTACTATGGTTTATTAGATGATAGTTGGGTAACACATAAAAAACAAATAATAATAAAAATACACAAATAAATACGATCTTGTTTTTTAAAATTCCGGGCCATTGAATAATCAAAAATGTTCTTTCTTGACGTGAAACTCTTATTATGTTTTAAATTTTGGGATGGACGATATTTTAGATGGGGTATCGGGAGATAATATGAAACACCGCTCTATATGGAGCTATGTTTTGAAAACCGGTGGTTCGACCCGGGTCGACCATGAACCGGAGGACTACCGGTTCCGAAAGTCCAAAAAACCGAAAAAAACCAAGAACTACGCAGATTCGCAAAAAAACCGGTAGACCCGGCCAAAAAACCGGGTTCAACCCGGGTCTAACAAAAAAAAGAAAACTTAAAATTTAGCCCTAACTTAGTCTAACGCGTTTTCTTCTGTTTTTTATCCACACTAGCCGCTAAACAGAACACCTTCCGCCTCTCCGCCCTCCGCGACTTGCATGAATTTGCATATTCATTTTTTACATCTCATTTGTTAATTGTTCGTGTTTATGTCATACATTTTCTGTAGGTGATGCAACTCTTCACGATGATGATGTTGATTGGGACCGATCAGAAAATCATACTTTCGATCATGAACCTTATCCGAATGAAGGATATGGCTTCGAGAATCAAGATTAATCATGTGTAGTAGTTTTTCAGGTTTTTGTGACTTTGTTCGAGTAAACTTTGTTTTTGTTATTTATTTGAACACTTGTTTGACAGTTTGAGACTATGAGTCACACTTGTGTATTTGAACACTTGTAGTATTCTATCATTGTGATTTGTGAGACGATATTTTTATGTTTTATGGATGGATCATTAACTTATTTATTACTAATTTCTATAATTATAGTCGAAATATATCATATAAGACCAAAAATATAATTTTACATATTTATCTGTCGACCCGGGTCGACTCGGGTCGACCCCTGGTTTTTTGAACCGCGAGGTCGTCCGGGTCAATGTCCTGTTCTGGTTTTCAGAACATAGATATGGAGTTCAGCCTGTCACAAACCGGGGTCGAACCAGGTTGAACCCCGAAAAATAAATTCCAGAAAATACATGTTAAGTTATACTACCATTTTCCATTTATATACGATATGTTGGCTTGAATCAATTCTTATAATTAATGTTGCCACATCAAGCAATTTTTATACTCTGATCGATTTTTCCACCGGAATTTTGTGCGTGAGTACAAATTCCGCATAAGCGCGTTAGTGTGATGCCTGTCGTGTCCTTGTTTAATTTTGGACAAGTCACCTAATTTGTATTAGGATGGATGGATGGTTATGTAATTCATATGCATTTTGTGTGGAACTTCGATTATAACTATTGTAAATTTGTAATTAAGTCATTCTCTATTTTGCTCTAGAAGGTCTGCAAATGCTAAACATGAGTTAAATTTTTTTAAAAAAAAAGTAAGAAAGTAAAAAATTATGGAAAAAAAAGCACTTTCACTTGTTTTTTTTTTCCTTCGTAATATCGTGCCTTTCCGTTTCCGTTACGTCTCTTGACCAACTGTAAAAAAAAAACGGAATGGCATTTCAGTAATTATATGAAAACCCCAATTTCCATATGAATCCTACCAAATAAGGTATTTTGGTATATTTGGTTTCCGCTTTTTAAACTACCACACGAGTTAATTACACACAAACTCCAATTCTGACCCGTACCCCAAATACCCGAAATTCAATTCTTCAAAAACCCATTTTCCTACTAAACGGATCCTAATGGTTAGTGCTGTTAAACGAGCCGAGCCGAGCCGATACTCAGCTCGAGCTCGAGCTCAACCGAGCCGAGCTCGGCTCGTTAACAAAAAACGAGCTATAAATTGAGCTCGAGTATATTTTAACGAGCTCGAGCCCGGCTCGAACTCGGAATTTAATGAGCCTTAACGAGCTTTTTTCGAGCTTTATCGAGCTTTTTTCGAGCCTTAACGAGCTTTTTCAATATAATATGGCTTACCGAGTTTTATCGAGCCGAGCCGAGCTCGGCTCGTTAAACTATCGAGCATAAAATAAGGCTCGAGCTCGGCTCGTTTATCTTATCGAGCGAGCCGAGCTCGAGCCTTAACGAGCTGAGCCGAGCCGAGCCCTCGGTAAGGCTCGGCTCGCGTAACAGCTCTAATATCATGCGTACATTAACTATCTTTATCATAAAAACCAACTATTTAAAAAGGATGTTTCCTTAAAGATCAATTATATGTATTTAGTCACAACAATAAATATTTCTCTCAACATAGTAGAATAATAACACGAAAAAACGGCCATGGGTGGCGTTGCAAGTTTATAATGCAGATTGGTCGTCTTCTAATTGACTAACTACACTTAGCATGTACACGTGCAATGCATAATTTTACAAAATATCGTCTCACACTCTCTCAAACAAGCTAAGATGTCGATGAATTCGATAAGCCTGGAGTAAAAGGAATACTTGTATAAGGCAACCAAGTATCCCCCATTGTAAAATTATACACGGTAAAATTCACAGCTTGAGAATTATCCATCAGAGCATAACCAGGCCACTGTACTCTCATACTCGTATCCGCACCCGGGCCATAGTTCCCATACTCTCCATAATAAAGCGTATCCAACCCATTCGTCCCGTTCCACTCCAACCAACCCGCCGGATTAATCAAACCTCCGATATACGACTCCATAAACACTGTCCTAGAGTACAACTTCCACGGTCTACCAAGATAATTCGCATTCGTACTCAAATCCAAGTCCATTTCATAATCCGGCGCAGGCCCAATAGTACAGTTTTGGATTGATATCCCTGTGTTTTGGTTTGGATCCATCCTGCCTTGGGCCGTGAAGGCAATTTTCTGGTCAGGCATGGGTTTATGGGCCAAGATGTTGCAGTTTTGGAAAACAGCTGCTGCATTTCCAAAGATGAAGTCTACCGTGCCATAAATGTCGCATTCTCTATAGAATTGA
This sequence comes from Plantago coronopus, assembly GCA_036897195.1. Taxonomy (NCBI): domain Eukaryota; kingdom Viridiplantae; phylum Streptophyta; class Magnoliopsida; order Lamiales; family Plantaginaceae; genus Plantago; species Plantago coronopus. The sequence goes on along the minus strand of JAYMSL010003968.1, from coordinate 5,953 downwards.
CGAAGGGAGTGGACGTAGAGAGTGTCTTGATAGCCATCGAAGCTGCAGCGATAGAACGTGGATAGATCCGCGTTGTTTCTCACTGCTACAGCTTGGTGCTTCCATGGTCCGGCTCTATTCTCGAATTTTATGTCCATTGCCACAAATCCTTCCCCGTAAACCACTGCACATTAACATGAAAGCATATTACTACATGTTAAGGGGCTATTTTTTAATCGGCAAAACTATGACAAACTGTCAAGTAAAATGTGAACACTGCTCGAATTTGAAGTAAGTATGTTGGTAAGAACGAATACTAACCAAATGTAGCGGAATTGAAGGTGGTCCAGCCATCAACAACACTCCGATTTCCAGAAACAACAGTAAGATTGATCCCATCTCCAATCAACATTATGTACTTCTTACTTCTGGGAACCACAACGTTCTCATCATAGTAACCTTGCTTCGCGTGGATGACAAAATATCCATCACCGATCGTTGTGTGGTTAGGTGCAAAAGCAATCGCGTCGTTTATGGAAGTAAAGTTCTCCCACCCGTAAGGGCTCACGGTGACTGTACTGCTAACATGAACTCCTCCATTCACCAACTCCTCAACTCGACGGCGTGTACCCGAAGGTTCCTTCGTTGCCTGTAGGACCTGCTTCGACATTTCAAATCTGGAAATGTTAGACTATGCACCGACACGACAAATCCCGTGATTTATACCGGATTTGGCTTCGATGGACTTCGTGATTCCATCTTTTCAAAACATAGTTAAAAGTTTTAAAATATTTTATGTTTGCACTTTACATAAAACACGTTCAATAAAACAAATATCAAATATTTAAGTAGTTCATTTTGACCTTGGGCGAAGAATCTATACCTATAAAGCAGAGCTATACCAGATTCAATTGTTAATTTTAATTTCTCATCTGAGTCCCTTGCTGCATTGATGAGTTCATCACTGCCAAATCCGAGTTTGCCCGGGGCATTTATAACCTTAGTATATATTAAACTAATGAAATAATTATTCCAAAGTAATACTTTAAAGTATTGTGAAAAACGTAAAAAAAATGGGGTGTTTCAGTCGTGCATCAATACTTATTTTAATGTATTATCATAGTACAAATTATCGCTTGTTTTTAGTGCATCGAGACTCCATTAAGTGTATCAGTATTCCGTGTTTTACGTGTTTGGCAAAATTCACGTTTTTCACAAGATTTGATCATAAGATCCTAGCAATTAAACAAGTTTTTGTTGTAATCGGATCAATAGAAGTTTGACTCAGGTGAGTTTCAACAGAATATACCTAAAGACAACATTTAATTTTTCATGTGAATTATCTCGGGAAGAAATGAAGAACCACCGTTTCAAAAATAAAACAAAACAAAAAAAAAACAATATGAATGTACCTTTGAAAGTGCAGATTGAGTTGAGGAGTGTTGTGCCCAATCCCACTCCACCACCTCCCTCCTCCCATCGCCACCCTTCTTCCGCCGTTTCCTCAATCCCTCCGCCACCAGCCCAAGCGCCACACTATACAACCCCTCCGCACCACCAACCACCTCAGCCACAGCTGCAGCAATCCCACTCCCGACCTCCGCCAACCCATCAAAACACGTCTGCTGATTCGTCACCACTCCACTCAACAAGCTCTCAACTCTCCCCACACCGTCCTCGTCCTTCCCCAGCTCACTCGATATTGTCTCCAGGTAACCAACACTCAGCTCGGTCAGATGCAAGCAGTCTGTGAGTGCACCAACTTCGAACATGCTCATGTTCGACTTTTGCACTTTCTTGGGGTTGGAGATGAAGTGGGAAATGGAACGGGACAGTTTCCGGGCGTGTTTGTGGCATTGTTTGATTGAGAACTTGCCATAGGTGGATGAGTCGGAGGGTGAGTGCTGGAAGGCGGAGAGGAGTGTGCGGCAGAGCTTTGGGTAGAGGGTGGTTTTGCACGCGGTGGACGGTGGTTGTGACGATGCGACGGTGGATGGTGGAGAGATAAATAGGAGGATGAGAGTGAAGAGGAGGAGTAGGAAATGAAGGAATCCCATGTTATAGTTTCTATCGACTCTACTTGGTGTTCTTACCTTAAATATATAGGTGAGGTTCATTTGCCTATATAGGCCCCTCCATATTCTTGCAATTGCGATTTTTCCTCTAGTATCCGAGCTTGTGCTCGGCTATTATAGCACTCGAGCACAAGTTATTTCTCGTACGATTGGAGGAAACTCATTGGATCATCGAGCTCAGGCTTTGACAAAGAGGAACCGAATGTGTGATTCGTACATTTTCATTTGATAGTAGTTTAAACTTTAAAGTCGATATCTTTCAAGGTCGTAGGAGAAAATCGAATCTTGTAGGCTCAAATCTAGAGTCATCTGGTAACAATTCTATGTCAAGTTTTCAACATATGGGGTTTGGATTCTTGTAGTAATTGTACGTTACAGATTACGCAATAAACTCTTTTGTTTCTTGGTATAGTCATGGTGTGTTGGTGGACGGTGAGAGTGGGGAAATGTGAGCATTTAATGAGGCGGTAACATAATTGAACCAACATCATATGCAAAGTTAGAAGGTGTAACATGACCATGTCTATCTGCATATTCGTGCATTGACTATTTCCATGTTAGCATGTGACTTGGATACTCAGTTTAGTATGTTTCCTGCCAGTCTTTAGTCCCATAACCATTGTTTAAGACATGATAATTGAGTAAAGAAGGAATGATTACAGCCTTGTTTTGAGTATGTGTTCATCATCAACTGGTCCAACTCGAATTCGAACAAATAGTACAAGATACTAAGCACAAGTATATCCAGATGACCAAGTGTCTGAATGTGAGAACTGGAAAACGATTAATCTATGAACTGCAAGAACGGAAGTGAGTTGGCGTGAATCAGCTTAATCACCAGGTAAACTACCTCAACATACACAAGGATATATTTCAACACAAGACAAAGCATTCTTACATAATAAACAGACGTAAAGTTAACAGAGCAATACACAACTTGAGAAAAGCTAGCTTGGAACATAAAAGCAGCAAATCAGTTTTTACTCTCCAACATTGGAACAGCGCTAGGTTCGTGACCATGTGCCCGTAGTCGATAGATGCATGTATGAGCAGCATGACCATGGTTGGATGAGAACTCAAACCTGATAGTGTCTACTAGAGTTGAAGCAGCAGTCTCCACCACCTTATATGTCTGAGCATTGCTCTTTTCCAGGTCATAAGTAAACTCAGCCAGAAGATATCTCTTGCTATCAACTAGCCCATCAACAGGACCTTGTCCATGCATCCATCCAAATACCCTGCATTCCTTTGGTGCACTTGACCGATCATAAGCCACGCTCTGTACACAGAACAAGAAAATGAAATGGGTCAGCAGAAACTCCTACAAGTGAAGTGACGAGGGGATAGACACTCCCGCGTCAAAATAATCAGCATGTAGAAATCAAATAAAGCTAACATATACTTAGCAAAAGAACATAGTTCACAAACAAACTCATTGTAGAAATTATTCATGAAAGAACAGGACAGAAAAAGTTCCCAATCAGTAGTTGTAACTACAACAATGCCTTATTCGTCAAATACTTCATACAAAATTCATTTAACGAAAAACCAGGAGGACAAGCAACATAAAATATAATCTTTTACGTCTGTTTAGGCAATTGTAACTTGTAAGCAGCACAAAATTACGCCGGCATTGACATTTCTTATGATTTGCTGTTCGAATTACATAATTTGAACAGAAATTACTGCATACAACTATACAAGCACCACCTCCTAGCTATCAGATAATCATGTAGCCAAATGCTAAGAAGTTTAGGAAAATGAACACTACAGTAGTAACAGAATCTATTGACAATGCAAATATGAGCGAATAACATATGAATAATGCAATTTCCTAAACTACCTAAAGTTCAGACCACATTATCTAAAAAGACATGACGGACGAACAATGCTACAGTTAAGTAACAGAATTTGTTGACAACGCAAAAATGAGCAGTTTGGTCAAGCAATTACCTTAGCAACATGTTCCAAAGTGAAAGCATCTGTTATAATCGCCGCCCTGAGAACAACCTCAACAAAGCCACTCCCACCTTTAAGAGCAAAACATTGTCCAGGCTCCCCAAAGCTAGGGCTGAGCATCTTCTCTGCTCCAGGACTAACTTTATTCCTATTCAAAGACCACCCTCCAGTAACAACAGGCTCAGAATGCCTAACCACCCTCGCCCCTCCAGTAGCCAATGCATAATCCACCATACCCAACCCATCTGCAGCATGCTTCTCAATCTCCTTCTCCACAATCTCCCTAGCATAACCCCTAATCTCATCCAAACTCACCTCACTACTATCAGCACCCTTACTCTTCATCTCCTTCTTAAACTCTTCGAAAAACTCCCCAAACTCCTCCTTCAACAAAAACCCCTTCGCCGCAAAGTCATCAATAAACTTCTCAATACCATCATTCCTTGCATCCAGAGCCTTGAACTTCAAATCTATTTCCTCATCCTTCTTCACCAATTTCTCGTCAAACTCCTTCCTCACCGCACTAATTCCGTCCTCAGCCTTCCTATCCACAGCATCCACCTGCACCTGCATCGCCGTCACCGTCTTCTTAACAAACCTCTCCACTTCCGCAAACTTCCCATCAAAATCACCCGAAATAACAGACAAACCCTCCGTATCACGACCTGCATTGTACACAACCCACCGAATCATCTGCACGAAACCTAACAAAACCACCAGCAACGCAATATTCTTAGTTAAAATGCTAACTAAAGTCATCCATCCGGACTTGTGTGGCTTCTTCACTTGACCAGATCTCCGGGTCTGTGGCTTCGGTTTCAAGGTCGTGGTGTCTGTAGTATCGCGAGTGGTGGTCTTGGCGGCTGTAATTCCGGCGACATCAATGGATTCTAAGGAATTGGTGTTAGTGTCGACGGCACGGCGGCGGGCGGTGTTGGTTTGGTTGGCGGTGATGGAAACCGTCGACCCCGACATTGGATTGGCTCAATTGGGACTGATAATGTTGTGTGATTGAGTATTCGATTGTTGGAAGTGAGAGAGTGAAGTTGCAGAGTCGAGAGAGAGAAACCCTAGAAAAAATGGGGGGAAATTGAATTGAAATGATTGGGGAAAGTGAATTGAAATTGAAATGAAACGACGGTAGAGAAGAAGAGAAGAGGGGGCCACGTTTCGGTGAAAGAACAGATTTTGAGGGGTCGCTTTGTAAATTTAACAACCCTTCAGTATTTGCATTTAAAAAAGAAAAAAAATTGATTCGTATAAAAATGAACCGAACTTAATTAATTTAAGAGAAAAAAATGTCTGATTATCTTTATCGATAATTTCAAGTTACAGTAATGTTTGACTAAATGATAGTATTTCTATTGTGTATGTTTTTATTTGAAGATTTAATGTCAAAACACTTAAACAATTATATAGTCTTAACTTGGGGAATATTACTCTTAGCTTCGCTTATATGCACGGACGTGTTTGTTAATGTTGAGTTATTAGTCTTTGACACTGTTGGCCCAAGATGCTCATATTTGGTTTCGTTTCACAATTGGGCGCCCATGACCAGAGACTAATTTTAGGACAGCCAGGCCTGTATTGGCTCCCGTGATGTGGAAAATTGAGATGGGCATCTCAATCCCCCATTTGTGCTGGGTTATGGAGATATGAGTCTCAAACCCACGAAAATAGGGACCCAAAAAATGAGACTGCGATAGTTAAAGACTGATGTTGAGTTGTCATTGAACAATGTCGAAGTGCAATTTCACAAATTGTGAACATCTGGTAATAAACAAGCCCCAAAACTGTCATCAATCACAACTTGGATCAAAATCCTCGAACATAAGGGCATTAAATCATTAAATGAATCAAGAATTCGAGAATGAATAATGGCAATAGTAAGACTGTTTTTTTTATTAAATTGAAAATCACTTTATTGAACTGAATCGATA
>JAYMSL010003967.1:0-11690 GCA_036897195.1 Plantago coronopus | reverse complement strand
AGTATCAAGCTCGAGGAAGTGATCTTCGCAGCCATAGCCAGTGATTTCAAGCTCGGGGCCAAGGCGAATAACAGCGCCAGCTTCTCTGGCCCTAGTAATGGACTCCTTGATGTTCTTCATGTTGCAATCGAAGTCCATCGCCCATTGGTTCAAATTGCACGTAGCAACTTTCAGAAGCCTCATCTTCACCGATTCAATTCTCAATTGAAGCTGATCGAAACTAGACAAAGATAAGATCAGAATGAATGATGACCAGAGTGAAGTGGAAGGTTAGTGGAGAGAGAATGTGTGAGCAGAAGACACCATTCGAATTGGATTCCCTTTGAGGTCGGTCGGAGGATTCCAAGCTGGCGAATTTACAGAAGGAGAGAGTATCTGTTGGTCTTAAATATACGGCTGGGAATTGGGAAATGTAAATGTGACCCGAATTTTAGCGGGTCGATTTTACTGCAAGTCTCCCGTTATTTTTACTTTTTACCCTAGGTCACATCGAACGAACGCTCACAGGATTAAGGTCGTTCAAAGAGTCTACGAGTTTACCACATCGACCCTTAGTCACGCGTTCAATTCTATTGAGATAATAAGTTCACTCATGAAAACTATTGAAATGTACGATCGATGAGGGTATTTAAATTGAATCGTAAATTAATGAATGTTTGATTCTCGTATACATTATGTCAAATAATGTGTACCTGTATGTGGATAGACATGTCAAATTTATAATTGTACAATATATTCATAATATTGCAAAAATACTATAAAACGGTTTTTTTTAATGAGTTTGTATTACGTGAATTACGAGAATTGGAATAAGGTTTTGTTCGTTTCACCTTAAATTCAATTCATTTTTGAAAGCTAAAATGAGAATTAATAATGGTTCTCCATTTACTATCTAGATGTCTCGAATTCTCGGCCTGTTAATTTGAAGTAAAGCGTCTTGTCAATTGAGATGCGCTTCGTTTTTTCTTAAATTCAATTTGGTTAAGTTCAATTAAGGTTAATTAGATTAAATCTAGCTCACGAAACATGTTAGCTAAATCATTGGCTAAGACACTGCAAGTTCGAAAATCATGAGTAAAACAAGGAATCAAAAACAAGAATCTTGTGTCTGATTTCTTCAATCACACTTCAAATGGGTAGAAGGGAAGCAGTAGTTTCATTCACATGATCACCTCATCAATAAGGGTTCTGCAATCTCCTTCAAAGTGGACATCTTTCCACCCCATCACTCCTGCAAATTTGATAGCCTCCAGTGCCTCCAGAGATTCTGCTGTCAAAGGGTCAATAATATGGTCGAGCCGCGCCTGTTTCCAGCCCAGCACCACACCTTCAGTATTCCGCGCCACCACCCCTACACCGCTATATATAGTTGCCGCTTTTGAAGATCTCAACATCGAAATTTAGTTTCACCACACCATTCAATTGACCCACTAATATAGGTGTTAATATTAGATAAATATAGTATGATCAATAAGTAACAGGTATATAACTGAATAATATTGATAGAAATTGAATACATCTTGAATTGATTTTGGTACTGCAGAGAATCAGAGATGCCGTGAGTCCTGACTCCTGTCCTGAGGTAAAAATAATACAGTTATCCACAGCGCGCAAGAGAGATGTACACCAAGAAGAATTTAGCCTTCTCACAGAACACAGATTACGCATTGGACTTGTCAAACTCTCAGAGTGTCCAACTCCTAAATCAGATTCAGAACTAACGCGTGCCTACTCAAATCCTACTTCCTAATTGGCTTGCGTTACTCAGTAATAACTAATAGCTTGGCAGCTTGCATTTCCTTATCGTATGGTGCATTCCCAAACTAGTCGCAGGGAAACCTGGGGGAGGCTGGAGATGATCCTCCCTATACTTAACTTCAGTCAGGTAGAGGCCATGGGGTGGCATCCAGATTGTATATTTGGCTAGTTCCTTCCGGTCACGGGATGCCATTATTTTGGAGACGATTTTGGGTGGAACTGCCTCTTTTCCAACTTGAAACAGCAAAGCGACCTATAAAGAATCCACGGAAGAATATATGGGTAATTATCAATCCTAATTCAAAGAAAGGGAAGGTCAATAAGTGAAGCAATGGGCTGACTAATAAAGATGATTACTACTAGTTCAGAGATGCAAAACAGCATGTGAAAGTATATGAAGTAAAAGAAAAGATTAAGGCAGAGGATTTTATGGTAACACTGGCCTTTCTTAGTTCAATGAGAAACTCCAAAGTTCAATGGAAATGAGAGAAAATGAAGTACCATATTTCGAACTTGTCTGTACAGAAAGCCAGATCCCTCGACTTCAAGATGAATCATAGGTCCCTATAAAAGATAAGAATATCAGGCAGAAACTAAGAAGTTCTACACAGAATGTATGTTTAACCTTAATATACCCTCGCCTAAAATAAATGTTCTCTTAACTGAAGAAAAGGCTAGCAATGCACTGTTCAAACAAATTGAAGCACATGGTTGGTTGAGATCACAAGGCATTTCAAATAGACGGCATCACTTTTATATCTACTAAATTAATTTGTTGAATTTTCCAACTATGCATAATACATGCTCGAAATTAAAGGTTTGGGAAAACAAACGTTTGATCAGAAAATGTATCAATTAACTCTCAGATAAAAATCCTTGGGTATAGCCAACAACAACGTTCATTCAACTGTAAGTTACTTGGCAGCATTCACTGAACCAATTCAAATCTCAGCCAAGCTTTTCCCTCATGTGCAAAAATGGGACTTTCAGGATAATTTGTTTGTTTCAGCTCAAATAACCAGGCCGAAACTGGAAAACGTTATCAACTAAGGTTAACAGAGTTCTTTCTCTGCTGATAAATACAAGGTTAAAAAGTGAGAGAATATTAATATTCATTACTTACCATCTCATTTACATTCAAGCGAATAATATTCTTCAACGGATTCCGCACTCCATTTCCATCATTTCGGGACACATTGGCAAATGCAGAGAAGTCGTGCTTTCCTACAAAATACTGGGCGGCATCCCTCATTGCAGCTGCATTAAGTTTATAACTACTATGGTAAGCATAGTGCCTATAAAATGGGTCCATGACTGCATCATTGTAAATCTTGTAATTATACATCTTGCTTATAACAGAAAACCGAGCGTGAAACTCAGACCCCACAGAGCTGATTTCTCGAATTCTGATTTCAGGGGGGAGGTATCCGTTTAGTGCTTTGTGGACGGCTTCCAAGCTATCGTATTGGAAAGGTGTTACAAAGTGTGCCACCTGAATGGAATTAATGTTAATTTGAACTGCAATAAAGATGTTTCCAGTTTGCGATGAATACAAAACAAACACAGACCTGACCCAAGGCATGAACTCCTGCATCAGTTCTACTTGCCCCAACTAATAGAAGATCACGCCGGTCTAATTTCGTTACTTTAGTCAAAGCTTTTTCCAGAATGCACTGTACAGTAGGCACTGATTCTTGATACTGCCAACCTACATTTTAGTAGAAAATTCAAATGAGTATATAGTACTCCCTCCATCCCATACCAGTATCATTTCACCTTTTTGGTTAGTTGGAAAGCTATTTATGATTCAAATTATAACAAGTTTTTTAAGCCAATCCATTAAATACTAACTATTCTATCCGTTAGTCACATAAATAATACTCACAAAAAATATCGGAGCTTTATATCTATTTTCAGTGATTTTTCTAAAACATGCTGTATTGCAAATGAATGTTATTTTGGGGAGGGGGAGCTTAAGCTGAAAAATAAATACTGGAATTATACCAGAATAAGTATCATGGTATTGGTGAAAACAAAAGCATAACGCCTCCAAAGGGGCCAACATGTCAATCAAGATATTCAGAGCCAAATGCCATTTAAGTGAAAGAATTCATGAATTTTCAAACTCACTGGGAATTAAAGCGGGAGTAAATTCCACAATAATTACACATTCATAATATACTAGTAGAAAATTCCCGAGGCACACAAACTACAAAGACAGGAAATTGTCTGAATTCACAGCATATAAGAAATTGGTTATAAACTTGAAGCTAGAATTTGTAAGTACAATACTCAATATCTAAACAGAATACTCTTTGATTCTTGTTACATGTACTGGAAATTCTTGATGATCTGGTAGCCCATTAACGTCGCATAAAAGCTATATCGAATCCGCTTCTGCATGAGACTAGATTCCTAAAACAGTGCTTTGGTGTCTCACAGCGACCTTAAACTATGCATTTGTTCACCTGATTCTAGTGTTTGGAGTTTTACTAATTCAAATTTGAGCAGATAATGAATCAATAAGTTAAACAAGAACCTCCACTTGAAAGGGAAAAGAAATTCTTGTTTTCTAAAGGAAGAAGAAGAATAGAGAAACAGAAATGGAGAGGAAAAACCTTTAAAACGAGTGCCATCGTAGGCAATTGTTAAGCGCCACTTGTAACCTGGAAGAAGAAGCTGTCCAGGTTCTTCCCTATCAGTACATAAACCCTGATCAACCAGAAAACAACACATTTATTATAAGCATTTTACTAACACTAATCTGAAGTCTCAACTCAACTAAGGAACATGCAGCATTCATATGAAGCAAGAACACATAGAGAGGGAATGAGAAATTTTTAAGGGCAGCCACAGATAGTATCCCAAAACATCAACGAACTCAGCTGCATAACTTATAGTACAGACTCCTACCTATGGGTAGTACATCAGAATCCATTATACTTACTTTTGGCAGATAAAACTAAGACGTGGAATACAGATTACTGGTTGAGTTGTCATGAGGACATCATCTCATTTACCCATCTGCCAGAAAAGAAAGAAAAAAAGCTCATAGATTTGCTGTAACAAAAGCACCCCCTTTACTATAGTAGTAGAGTGCAGAAAAAACATTATAGGTACTTATGAAACAGAAATTGCAAGTATCCCCAGGAAAAGCACTAGAGGTTATGTGCTGGATTAATGTTGTACGGTAGTAGTATCAGGAACTAGGCGTATAATTAATTATCAAATGGTCCACTTGATATATCATAAGAAGAAGCTTGTATTAGAAAGGCAGCCTACATGGCCAATATAGATAGATTGCCCATGTTTTTAGAGGAAACGAGTAAGAGTATTACAACACTATATAATTACCGAGCATACTTGCCTACCATAAGTCATAAGCCTATTCTAGTGACAGCTCAACCTCACTACTTGAGAACATGATAAATCGGAATGCACTCACAAGTGTAATTCACACTGTTCATAGAGGAACTAAAAATTATCACAGTGGCATACAGAGCCTTAGTTATGAACTTATGATATATACAACTGATAATGACTCGATCACTTTGAGTCTTGCAAGATTGTCAGCCCAATTTCCAATGCTACAAGAAACACCTCTTCAAACAAATTGTGAATTTCCAAGAGGTGAGTTCATCAACTCGACAATTTGCGGTAGGTTGTTTTAAACAAAACAGTGTACTAACACCGTAACACGTATAAGCAAGCTATCCAACCAAGCTTGCCTCCTCGGTTTCTGGGACCACAATGTCAAGTCTCATCATTGGAATGTACTTAGCAGGGACATTTGCACCAGCCTGCATACACAACTCAACAACAGCTGGAGCTTTACCGTAGTATTTCTTGAGAGCATTTGCCAATGCAGGGCCATTTGGATCCATAACATGCCATACATAATTTGGAGGGAATACTTCATCCACTGTTGCATCTTGCCAGCCATGCTTCCCATCTCTCCACTGATGTTTGAATTCACCACAAAGCTTTGCATTGTGGCCCCAAGGGCCCACATGAACCTCTGAGCAATAGCCACATGCCTTCACGCTATACTTTTCCATCAATTGTTTAACACCCCATTTTACTTTCTCATAAGCAGTAATAGTTTCCATTGCAACCTTAGGAACCTCAGACTCCACAGGAGGAGGAAACCGCTCTAGAGCACCTTGAGTATCGAGTTCTACATTTAACGACCCTGAAATACCATAGCACTCAGGCTCCTCAACAAGTCCACCCATATCAATCACCTTCTTAGCCATCATTCTGACAGGTTCTGTCCTCCTTCGAGAAGGATATTCTGGCAGCTGAACACCTGCTTGGATACAAAGTTCAACAACAGCAGGGATTCTGTCATAGCTAAACCGAGTCTCATGCCTAATGCGCCTGCCAAATGGATCATACATATGGTATGACTCAATGGGCAGTAGCACGTCGCCAATGGAGCCCTTTATCCATAAATGATGACCTCTGCGGCTTGCACTGGTTTTACCAGTACAATCTTGAATATCATGACCAAGTTGAGCAACATGAATTGCCGAGCATTCACTGCCAAAAAAGAAAATTCACTAAGTTATTCCTTATTTCAAGCATAACCCGCCCCTTCTGGGAAATTATAAATTCTGGAGGCCAAAGCTGAATAGTCTTGAGATTTCTACAATGAGGGTACACATTACCTACAAGCATGGATGGGAATAACATGCGAGAGTTGTGCAAGTCCTCTAATTAAATCTTTCCAAGCATCAATTACTTCATAAGCAACCGGAATTAGTTCATCCAGAAGTAGTCCGTTTTTGGGAGGCTCAAGATGCTTCTCAATGCCCATTTCTGCCAGCTTCTTATCAGCTCTGGAAGCCTGCAGAATCTTCTTTATAGGTATTGGGAACGGCTTTTTCTTATTCTTTGGCAATATAGGTGGAAGATCGGCATTCTGAGGCAAGGAATCATGCTGCTTCTTATTTCGACCACGAGTATGCCTATTATATGCACAGAGTAATGTTCCTGGTCTTCTAGTGGCAATAATAGGATCTTGTCGAATGCAAAACTGCAACCGTAAAGCAGTTGTTAACCTTTTAGACCATCAGCTAGATCACACAGTGAAGCAGCAATAACATATCGATACGAGGCCTCCAGATAACAAAGCAAACCAATGTAGCCTTCTATGCTGATTTCGAGAGATTTTCCGTTTTGAAATCTCAAAAATCATAAACAAAAGTCCATCAGCAACCAAATTGTAGGTGGCTGGGTGCCAATGTAAACTATATCACACCAGCAGGAAATGGACTCTGAGGCAGAGACTGGCCGTATAGAGTGCACAATACTATGGGATGACAGTGGGATGTGAACTATACATATGCCAACAACCCTTAGCAAGAAAAAAAAAAATCAAGGTCCCTTCGTAATAAGGCTGTAGTCATGCCAACTGCGGGGAAGCTTTATCACACAGTGAAGACTAGAAAAGGATCTAAACGTTATGGTGTATTATTTTTAAAAAGTGGTTGTTCTTCTTATTGAAACTAATAATTTTACTCCGTAAAGTGTAAAACAAAATACCAACTCGAGAACACTAAATTAGGCACAATAAATATCAATACTCTCTATCCATTAGTATAAAAAGCACCCAGCACATAAAAGAAATCTGAAATGAATGCACACTTAAAGGGGTGGTGGCTATCTAAGTTCTGTGGATAACAGGTACTAACTGCTTAAGGAATACGTCAATAAAAATACTCTTTAGAACTGAAACTAAGAAATGCATTCATCCAGAAGAGTGAAAAGCAATATATCAGAGAAACTTGTGGATTTCGAACTGATATCCTGTTTTAGGAGTTTTAGAATATTATTCCAGAGCAGGATGTAAATCTTAACTGCTGCAGCCCGTCTGGGAAGAAAGAATCTTGGAAATTGCTTGGTAATACATTGGGGAATAGATTTATATTAACCGATGCCACAGTATATATAGACCACGTGTCCAACTGTAAAATTTAAAATGCAATCCCTTACAGTTCTTCGATTTGATATTCTTGGTTGAACAACACTGAGTTTTAAGTAGTGTTACTGTCAGCTACAGTAGTCTTTACTACTGGCAAGACATAGACCAGATATAGTTCAATTTAAAAGGTTCCCTCCACTGCAGTGGACAGAAACCATTGCAAGTTACAAGCGACGTATAGATGAACTGGGCAAAGAGGGGTATATCATGACTGGAAGCAGTTAAATGTGCATTGCATTCTCACATGACACATCAGTAGTAGTTTCGGATCATTCTAGGGGTTGTGTTCTATTAATTTAAACTCATTAAAACGGAAAAGTGCAGTCAGAATGCAGCTTTTAGGCTACCTAATGTATGTTGTACATCAAATTACTTGGTTTCTTCGAATGAGAAAACTTAGCAACCACACACAAGACAAGAGTGCACATAAACCACATATTAAATAACTAAAATTTAATATGTAAAAGTATATAAATGAAAAATCTAGAACTTTCAAAGATATTAGATGAACCTTTAATCCTCGGGAACTCGACTTCCGAGATGGAAGCTCCATTGGGCAAAGAAAAGTACCTGCGCATAAATTTTTAAAAATTAAATTAAAAGCCAAGATTACTTGTGATAAGTATACATATCCATCTGAAATGTCTTTTTACCGGCGAACTGAACTAGCCAATTGATACTGAACGAAAGCAGAAGTTCTAGTACATCATACATACCCTTGTCTGATGGTACCCATGGAGCAAATGCAACTGTTGACAATTGTTGGAGCATCTACCTCTTATCAGGCGTCTCCTTGATGATAAACCAGTATATGCTCAATTAACCAAGTTAAAGCTCAACCCTAGACAACAACAATGAAGCAGAAGCCAGAATTAGCAGATAGCTACTGCAGCATAAACATCTACCTGTTGCATTGTAACACTTGTCTCAATCATGAAGCATATCTCTCAATTTGGAACATACTGAAGAACTATGAAATCAGAAATGGATGGGGAATTTTGCTCACCTGTTTTTCTGCACGGAGGACGAGCTTGTGCGGACTTGGTGAGCTCAGGAGACGGAATTGCTTGGGTGCTCTGGCCGGGGTTGGATAGATTTTTTTACAGATGTCTATTTGTGGAAATTTCATTTAGCCAAACCGGGGCCAAACCCCTAAAAGGCTAAAACCTTGGGAGGGAAATTTGATTTTTAGTCCTTTTACAAGTCCTCTCTTTTGTTTTTACCCTCTTAATAATCCATTTAACGGACATTAACATTTAGTAGTACGTCAATTACTGCTAAAACCGGTCAATATCACTCTACTACCTAGCCTGACTTTCTTAGGTTCATAAACATACTTGAAATGTGACTGATCCCAAAACTTGAGTTTTGTACATTGTCTGTCGAATAAACCATCCATATAAAACACGGCACGACTATGAAATATTGACGTCCAATATATATATATAATAGATAAACATTCCATTGAGGGCACATGGCATAATTCGGAATTGAAAAGTCAACACTCGAAATTGAAAATTATCTTGATCAGACCTATCATCAATGCAATGTTATACATTTGGTGGAAAATGATCCGCGTGTGTGTATGTAATTGTAGGACGCACACCTTAGCTGATTGGTGTGGATCATTCTCACGGCAAGATCAACGCATTACATTAATGAATTGTTGATCTAGTTTAATTAATAATTTTCCATGAAACCCACATTGTCTTTCTCAAGTAAGTGAACGGGGGGAGAGGGGGTGAATAGACTTTTAAAAACTCGCAAGCTAAGCAAAACAATAGACTGTTCAGGCTCTCAACAGAGTTAGTAATGCAGCGGATAGATTTCTCAGTCTGACAAAGGTCTGCCTGAACTCAAAGAGCTCGTCCTGAAATCAATCAGTGTGTGGATAGTGTGCTAAGTATTCAGTGTGAAATGATATGCAAAGTAAAGTAAAGAGCACATCAACTTATAGTGGTATCAGAGAATGGTGTAATCCCTCCACTAATCCACTTCGGCTATTCAAGCATGGAATTCACTAGAACTTGTAGATCTTTTACAGTTTCAGCTAACTACAAAACATCAAACTTCCCTCGAGGGATTACAGCAAACCCATGCTAACCTCAAGTAACCTTTCAAGTGTTTTCACCTCAATAAACTTAGAGGCTAATCTCCACTCTCCAGTTTCTTAAGTCCTTCAAATTGAATACTCTCCAATGTTACCACAACTTTTCACCTCAAATGAGAAGCTACGTTGTTGCTTATTACACCTAACAAGTAGTAAGGATGATCTGGTTTTGTTCTTCTTAGTGAGAGAATAGAACGGTTACAAGGATTGGATAATTTATCTAAGCTAATATATGCAGCTAAGTTATGGATTTGGTGACGAACTTGGCTTGGATATTTAATGCTTGAATGCTTCTGAATTTGATAAATTCCAACACTTCTTCAATGGGCAGATGAGGTATGTATAGGAAGATATTCAAATACGGTCGGTAGACACATTAAATGTCCGCTAGACACATTGAATACACATCCCATTTGAACATCTGACAACCTTTGTACTTACAGAGACTTTGTTGAGTAGCTTCAACAACTTCAGGTTGTGCGGGCCCACTGGATTTTGTTGTCAGGTTGGTCACCAACCACAAAAGTCAGTCCGGAATCAAATCCGGCTTTTGCATCCTTAACACTGAAGTCAGTCCAAGGAATCTTGGTAAAGTCTTGAATTTTCATTGATAGACTTTTCCACCCTATTTATTTTTTTATTTCAATTTTTTATTCCTTTAATTTTTCTGTTTCTTATCTTTGTTTTATTGTTTTGTTCTATTGGATTAGGAAAAAAATGCTTCTTGAGTTTATTCTTGGATTAGAAAAGAGTGGATTTTAATGTGAATGAAAGAATTTCATTTTGGTGGGTATAGTTAGTCTATTGTAAGATTACTTTGAACTCTCAATCTTCTCTGGTTGTGAAAGCAAAAGATGTATGGTCCCTGAGCTTAAGTCAGCCTGACCCAACAGATATGTCTTCTGGGTTGATGTATGTTTGACACTGTCAGCCCGAGTCTTCAAGCTTTGGCCTTCAGCCTGATTTGCAACTTCAGTCTCCAAAACAAACCTAAACTTGTGCATACAAGTTAGCCTGGAAAATACAAAGTGACTTGATACCATCTTTACAGACTTAAGCTGAAAAAACTCAGTATTAGGGGTTACCAGTCTGCTACTAAAATATGTATCATCATCAAAATCCTAAAAAATGACAGTCTAACAATTTCCACCTTTTTAATGATGGATACAAAACACAAAGCAATGATAAACAAAGACAAGCATAAGATATGAACTGAAAACGGACCAGTTCAAAAGATATTTTATAGATGAAAGAGTAACAAGGAGTTACAACGTTCAGTCTATAAGTTAGTCTAAGTCTACTGCTAAGTATCCTGAGAAAATATTTCATCCTGAATTCCAGGAATTCTTCATACAACATGTAAGTCCAGATGAAGTACTTCTCGATCCTAAGATATTTTTAGACCGCAAATTCCGTTATGTGTTTGTTAGAGTGTACTCGGGGCGAAGAGTGCCGTCCAATATGCACGAGTTATGTGATCTAGGTCGAGACATTAAATAGAATATCGATTTGATACCGAAGAAGTTAAACATGACAATCTCTCTTAAAAAAGAAAGAAAGTTAGATATGGCAATATATTGGAAACTGGGGTGGTTAATTGTAATACTCTATACTCGGTGTTGCCCACTGCAAATTCCGCCGCCGAGGAAATTGTGAAATCTTTCACACCCTAAGCTGACCCAAAACCGCAGCATTTCCTCATCCTCCCACACTATCACTGTGGCAGTAGCTGATTGAAAGCAGAAAAAAAAATGACGGAGGTGGCTTCCACGGTGGTGCACGAGGTGCTAGGGCGGCGTATGGACGATGTAGACCAGCCGATAGTCGATTATTTTG
>JAYMSL010003966.1:0-11690 GCA_036897195.1 Plantago coronopus | reverse complement strand
CTAAAATCGTGGCCGTATCACAGTCGAAGAAAAAAAAGTCCTCCTCCAAACGCCTTTGGGACATTAAAATCGCGTTACATATTACAACCAAAGCCCTAGATTTTACTGCCTACCATCTCCGATCTGCAATTTGAGCTCAACAATGGCTTCTTCGTCTCTCCGGAAAGTACTGAGAAGTCAATCTCTCAGAATCTTCTCTCAATATCAGAATCCCTTGCCTCTCTTGGCCAATCGAATTCCAAAACCTTCTGATCCCAAACCGGATTATGCCAAGCCAACCCCTTCCATTCCCCCGCAGTTTTACCCGACCTTTTCGTTTGGGCTGTTTCTCAACCCCAACTTGCCTCCATCGTTGATTCAGCCGGAACACGAAGAGATTGAGATTCCGGAGGATGATGCGCATACGATTAGAGCTGACAGTGTGAAGAAGAAGAGGAAGAAGAAGATGAACAAGCATAAATTGAAGAAGCTCAGAAAGCGTCTCAGGAGGAAAACCTAGTTTCGATTGATGCTCAACTGGTTAGATTTTTTTTGTTTGCGTTTCGATTTCTGAACTGGCAATTAGACATTGATTGACTGGTTTTGTATTTATATTACTGATTCGATTGCGGAAGCTCTCTGATTTTAATAATTGTTACAATCTTGCTCTCTTATTATCATATTTGTTGTGTATGCTAGTCGGAATAAGAGAGAGATGAACTTATTAAATCCTGACAGTCTTCAATGGATGTGAACATGTTATTTTTGCTATTGGAGCTTTGAGGAATTCAATAATTTGATTGTTGTACATTATCCACGATGCAGTGCATTGGTTTCTAACTTTGTGTAGTGAAACTTAGCTAATTGGGAAACATAAATCGATGATATAAATTATAATATAACATTCTGATCTAGGATAACTCCACCTTTTCACGTGCATTCTAATTGTTGTACCTCCGATATCAATGTTCGGTAAAAAGAGTGGAGGCACGTGAGAATCATTAATACTTGTGGTATGTGCAGAATTGATGATTGGTGCTTTATAGTTTCTAACCGGTAAACTCATTGTTGCAACTATCAATTGGAGCTTATGGTAGTTTGAGATAGGTTGGGTTAGATTGGGATTATGTCTCATGTCCATTGTGATGATTGGTCTCTTGTCTAGCGAGTTATACTAGCTAAATATCACTAATGTATGGTGCTGGGCTGATTGTTTTGAACATCATCCATGGCACATCACAGTAGCGGGTTTGGAGGGGTTAAGTTTGAATATTCCTCCTTGAAGAACAAGGCAAATCACAGATAGTAGTTGTATGGGATAAACTATATTCCTTCAAAATAACTGTAGATTTACAATGGGTAGTGAGGAGAGCGGATGTGATGTAAAGATCACCATCACTACATATGCTCAGCTACTGGGAATTCTGTACTAAGATACCCTGAAGCCTGTTATAGAGGAATGGTGATGAATGTGTCTCTGTCTTGATTTTCCTTCTCTTAACTTAAGATTATGTATGCTTTATGTGTGATATTGTGATACTTACAGCCCTCATAGACTTATGTTAGGATTAGTACTGCATAAAGCTTGTTACTACATACTTTCTAGTTGTGAGGATATGGGGGATAAAAAATGCCTGCAAGGAAACTATAAGACTACACTGAGTGTTTGAGTTTGTCAAGATTGTATGAAGTGCGGATATTCACCCTTCTTGTCGTTGGTATATATATCTGAGAAACTAGTTATATATCTGAAAAAGGATGATAACGTTCAGTTTAGGCTTAATTCTTCTGATAACTGATACAAGGTTTAATTAAATGAGCTCTCAATCAGTCAAAACATTTGTTTATGGCTATGCCTGTCGGTCCCTTCACTGGTTAAACATTTATTTATGTTGATCTTCATCTTTTTACACACTGTTTGTCTCCGTCTGGTATGTGGCCATTCCCTGCATAATGCAAGAAAGGAATAACACTACAGTTTTTCTCTTATCTGGTGCTTGTATTCACTTAATGTTTGTTGAAGAATGGATCACAGTAAAAGGTGCTCTTCGGAAACCTAGTCATAACACATGCTCCTAGGAAACCTTTGATGCACAGTTGGTGTATTACAGCTGATTCTAGAAAAAATAAAGGTAACTTCACTCCTATTTCCTGAAAGTGGAAAAAAGCGAAAGCAAACTGAAGAGTTCTTGGAAAATTCACATAAATAGTTTGCATAAGTTGATTAGAGAATTTGGGTTTCGTTCCATCCGTGTAGAAGCTGATTTTTAGCTTTTCATTTAGAAACCACATTGTGCACATGGAAATGTTTCTTCTCCAGCATTATTAGCAAACATGTTTAGTTGGTTCTGCAGAATTTATGCTCTTTGATCCAAGTATGATAACATGGAGTCACTGAAGATTGTTCTCTTTATGCTAGTTCCTTTCTGTCATCATCACATCATCATTTTCCATTTGAAACACTTCACTAATACCGAAATCTGGGCTTATGCCACTATTATTTCGCCTCTTTACATCCATTATGTATGCTTTTAGTTGAAACCTCATCATCCAAACCTGCCCTTTTGTCCACCTCTATTTGTATTTAATTACTTAGGGGCCAAAGAAAAGCTAAAAGATGGGACACTCAGAATGCATTGCCTCCTCGTTGCCACATAATTGTATTTTGCTGAGTGAAAAACTACTTGTTCAGTTGTTTGTTAGTTTGAGTTGCTAAGATTACTTCTGAGTTCTGATCTTGTACGTCTGTGTTTTATTCTTTGCGGTGATCCTGTGTTGTGCTTAGCAGTTGCAAATCCACTTCAACACCATGTATCATGACCTGAGCACTGTTTGTTTTTCATTTCAGGAATATGCTAAAAGTTTCTTGAGAAGTATTGGAGTACAGAAGCAAGCTAATTAATGATGCACTTTTGTAGTGTCTTTTTGGACTAATTGACTATAACAGTGTGTAATGTTTACTTGCTTTAATCTCAATTATGCACTACGTTGGATCCCTCGTCTGCTCTTCTTTCTGGTCTTCTTTCTGGCTGTTTAAAGTCTTCAATCTTGTCTTTTTACAAAGGAGCAATTATGCACTAAATAGAGTTTTGTTTGACTTTTTAACATTGTATTATGTAAAAGTTGATCCCGAAATTCAGATCCCACAACAAACCAATCAGCCCTTACCGACAAGATACGACCTGATAGACTGACTATAACTGATAATATGTCAGGTAACCGGTGTATTATCTGTAATAAGATAAGATCGACTCACTTGATAAGGTGGTGGATGAACTCGTGCTAAATTCGTTAGCACTGTTTCGACTTTTCTGCCAGGTTGATCATCGATTGTGAAAAGGAAAGGGAAGTCGGTTTAGAACTAGAGCCACAGAATGAGAAGTGGCGTGAGTTGTGAAATAATTAGGATTTGGCATACCAAACATGGCATGTGAGAGCATATTGCTATCCAGAAAGCGATAGCTGCTTCTATTATATGCCCCAACATAATAAAAACTACATCTAAAAGAAACTTTGGAGAATATATTCAAGAAATCCCGGGATGTTTGTTCACTCATGTCATCTTCCACTTTTAAAATCAAATCATCATGAATATAATTTAATTTGAACACATCCCATGTCCGAGATTTCTTAATTTCTTTTTTGAAAAAAGAATTATATAGCACTCCGGAATAATTGATGCATGTTTACTGTAGAAAATTGTCCTCACGGTTCAGATTTGTGGGTCTTCCACTTGGCAGATAATATTAGCAATCGAGACGTAAAATATTCAATTTTTTCCGACCTCATTCAAAATCGTCACGACGGCTTGTAGACGTGAAGTATGAAAAGCATTCGTGAGACGAAGGTTGTATAATGATGTTTATTTTTTGTTATCTCATGTTATACTAGACGAAGTAAAGTTCAACGTGTTAGGAACTTTTTGAGACATCGTATTTCTCATTTTCGACATGAACCAACCATCCCTGGCCCCTGTGGAAGTTAATTTCCAAATGTTCAGTCAACACTGCACTAGTATGGTGTAATTTTTCACAAAGATTCGTGTAATTTAGACTAATTATATGACACAGTAGCTGATAAATTGTGAAAGTGGTGCCTTTGTTCACATGGTAATGAGTCTCTTTTAACCTTTCCGCATATCTTTACTTTAGTTTGCTTCACACCCACACCACACACTGGTTTCTTTTTTTTTCTCTTTCTTAGATACATATCACTCATTTTGGAGATCGAACTCGTAACCTATGGGATAGGAATGTATCAGCTTATCAGTTGGTACAAATGCTTTGACCACACTAGTTTCCTTTCCCTCCACAATTATTTCCAATGAAACAGTCACTCCACAAAAGAAAGCTAAAACAGATTGATTGTTCCAAAAAAATGTCAAAACTCTCCCTTTCATCATCATTATCACCACCACAATAAAGTGAACATCTCACATTTCTCCATTTCCTTTCCTCAATCAAACATTCTAACGAAACAGTAAAGCATCTGCAGTGAATTAACACCACTGCAACTCTGCAAGTAGTTTGTTGTAGCAATGGGAGGGATGACCTCATCAATGGCAGCCAAGATGGCATTCTTCCCTCCTAACCCCCCATCGTACAAGGTCGTGAAGGACGACGTGACTGAGCTGCTGCTGCTCACTCCGTTCCCCCACCGCGAAAACGTGGAGATTATGCGCTTGCCTACGCGTCGTGGGACGGAGATTGTTGCTGCGTACGTTCGACATCCGATGGCGAGTTCCACGGTGTTGTATTCACATGGGAATGCTGCTGATTTGGGGCAGATGTATGAGCTCTTTATTGAGCTTAGTATTCACTTGCGTGTTAATCTACTCGGGTATGTCAAGTTTTTCTGCTCTGGTTATTGTCATGTATCAAGTAGCATCAGGTGATTAAAGATGATTCATTCTGGTAGATTATTTGAAGTGGATCAGATGTTATAATCAGTTCTGCAAAAAGTTTATACATATCCAGATTCTGCTTCATAAAAAGTTAAAATCAGTTTCTGATAATGAAGATTGAGGCGTATCGAATTACAAAGATCTAAATTTTAGTTCATGTGTCAGTCTTTGAGTTCATATTAGCTTAGAACCTGCTACTGTTATAGTGTATTCTGCTTTAAACTTTAGTACTGATACGTTGCTCAGATTGCGTTGGAGTCTTCTTGTTCATATCGAAATCATGGTGTTTAGATTGTGGACTAGAAGTTCTTAGAACATCTGATCATGAACCTAGACAACAACAGAAACTTTAGAACCCATGTAACTGTAGGATTTCATAATATTGCTCATTTTCGCGTAATATATAATCCAATGGTTGTTAAATGTGTTTAGGTACGACTACTCTGGATACGGGCAGTCATCAGGAAAGGTGTGTGTGTAAACTTCTGTAGCTAATTTTGATATGTTTTATCCCTAACATAATGCCTGATATATCTTCTTTATCCATTTGTTGTTTGTAGCCCAGTGAACAGAACACATATGCAGATATTGAAGCGGCGTTCAAGTGTCTTGAGGAGAATTATGGTACAAAGCCGGAAGATATTATCCTCTATGGCCAATCTGTGGGGAGTGGACCAACACTGGATCTAGCAGCTCGTTTACCACGGCTAAGAGCTGTTGTTTTACATAGTCCTATACTGTCCGGTGTGAGAGTGATGTATGCTGTAAAGCGAACATACTGGTTTGACATTTACAAGGTAGACATTTCCCCTGATTACACTTTTTAACAGTGCGATTTCAGCCTTGTGGAACTTACGTGTATCTAATTGACTTTTTCATCTGGCAGAACATTGACAAGATTCCGCAGGTTAATTGCCCGGTCCTCATTATTCATGTAAGTACTATAAGTAATGCTTCCAAGTTAAAGTTCTTCACAACACTTTCTGGTTATCCATTATCGCATGATGCCTGTTAACATACCTGCTTGCTCATTAGTAGACGCATATTGCATTGGTATTACATCGTTGTTGCACGGTTTAAAAACTATAGAAGTTGGGCCTAATATTGACTACAGGTTACTTGTAGCAGATTCACCAGAACAAATGGATATGCAAAAGCTGCACTTGATAATCTAAAAACTGATTTCTTGAAGCACCTATTTAGATGATTCTCAGAACGATCTTCTTCGAATCTCTATTTTCCAGTGCATTATGGAAACACTGACCATTTAATCCGAAATGTTAGCAAAACAGGCACTAAGAACTCCACTCTTGGTGGGTTCATCATGAGTGAATTAAGTGAAATGTGGATTGGAATTGTTTTCTTGGAGTAGAATTTGTAAGAAGCAAGTCTGAATGTCTCAAATCGTGTTTGTAACAGCAGCGTAACGCTGAGTATAAGGTGAAGGTAAGGGGAATATGTCCATAGGTATATATCAAATTATACCAAGGTAGCAAACTAGCAATTCAGATTATTTTAAATGAAGTGGATTATTGAAGCAAGTCAAAACAGGAGTACTCACTTGAATCAGTTCTGATTTATACCAGCTTCAAACATCTGTTTTTGTCATTCAGTTTTAAGCATCTCTTTGTTGGGAAAGTTTGAAACACAAGTTCGATTCTAAAGACGTTGAAAAATTCAAGTCCGAAATGCATTTTGAGATGAGTACAGCTTGAAATCTGTGTTGATGATACCTGATGTTTTACAGGGAACTGCAGATGAAGTAGTTGATGTTTCACACGGTAAGCAGCTCTGGGAGCTTTGTAAGGAAAAATACGAGCCTCTGTGGATTACCGGAGGGCATCACTGCGACTTAGAACTCTTCCCTGAGTATATAAAACATCTGAAGAAGTTTGTTGCAACAGTAGAGAGATCCCCTTCACACAGACTCAGTACAAGGAAAAGTACAAGTATGAATCAGTTTGAACCCTCCAGGAAAAGCACTAGCAAGGAACAGTTCGAGCCGCCAAGAAAAAGCTCAAGCACAGATCAATTTGAGCCGTCCAGGAAAAGCACTAGCAAAGAACAGTTTGAACTGCCTAGAAAAAGCACAAGCACGGATCAGTTTGAACTGCCGAGAAAAAGCACAAGCACGGATCAGTTTGAGCTGCCTAGAAAAAGCACAAGCACAGAACAGTTTGAGCCGTCGAGGAGAAGCACTAGCATGGATCAGTTCGAGCCATCTAGGAAGAGTACAGATATTACGTTTGATCTTCCAAGGAAGAGTGCTGACCGGAGAGACAAACCAAGGCGCAGTACAGACAAGAAAAGCGATAAGTTAAGGATTCCATTTGATCAGAAGGAAAGATCTAGGAGAAGTATTGACTGCATTGAGAAACCGCGTAAAAGCATTGAACATCAACTGGAGAGAGCTCGGAAGAGTGTAGATAGGTTACGTTTCGATTAAGTTATTTCGTATACCATTTGTAAAATTTCTGCCAAAGCAGTATAGAAAAAAAAAGAGTTGAGATTGGGCTTGGTTTGTGTTATGTTTCTTGTTTTCTGGATGCATAACTAGTTTGTGTGAGACATGTAATAAGTGGTCATGAAATTCATAGAAAGAAAGTCTTGTCTTTGAATATATTACAGTATGCTTTATCTGTGCAATAAAAGGATTCAAAGGCCAAAGATGCAGAGAAAGTAAAGCACATATATTGTGGCTAAAAATTTTGCCGTTTTCAAAAAAACATATATTGTGGCTAAAAGCGATAAAAACATGGTCGTAAAGTATGTCTGACTGTCCAAGAAGGTAGCCAAGAGTCAATATTCGACGAACCGGTTAACAAAATATTTTTCTTTAATGAAACCACCAGTGTACACACAAGTGAACCTCAAACAGTGTAATAACATACATGTAACCAAACTTTGGCTATATATAAGTATAGGAAATTCTCATAAATTAAACTTAGGCAAGAAATTTCCCAGTAGCCAGATTTGGCAGTTCTACAGAAAGTACATTGTTATTTAAACCTATAATCATATATTTGTTGGAACCATGTGTCAAGAATGGCCCTGCACCTAAACACCTAAGAGATTTTCCTTTGTTGGTACAATGACTTGAGAAGAAAGTCTTGGTGTTGTAGATCTGTTAGCGTATATCTCAGAATACGTGAGCAGATGCTCCGACGAGGGAGATCTTTGGGTAATGCTCCGTGTATTCAACTATGGATGTTGGTGGGAGGCGACCAGTTGAGATCTCATGCACTGTTGCGAATAGGGGGAATAGCTCCAACCAACCACGGTGTGTCAGAACTTCGTAAACCTCTTTGGCAGTAGAGACACCCTTCAAAGTTCATCAAGATCAAGTCAACAAAGGGAAAATTTTGCAACAGATGGATATTATCACGGAAAATCTTTTAACTGTTGCATAACATCTAATCTACCTGTAGTTTCTGGCCCTGCAACATCTCGGCTTCAAGATCATCAAATGATCTCTTTCCACCATTTCTAGCAAAGGCCTCGGCACATTTCCTATTTCTTCCTCCCACTGGTAGATCAATAAATAACGTGCTTTACATTTCTATGCTTGAACGGAAACAGGAAATTCATAAAGACAGCAAACAGAGAGCATTCATCAGATCATACTTACAGCAAGTTGTAATCAAATCTGCCACACCACAGCTCTCGAAGAATGTACTATCTTTGACTGATGGGAAAAGTAGTTTCGAAAAGGCCTTCATTTCTCTCAAACCAATTCTCATTATTGCAGCCTGTTGAATCATATACAAACAAGATAAGTATGCATGCATAACAAACAAGTGAAAGATCAAAAGTTTCTTTAAAGTTTATACCTTAGTATTGTTCCCCATGTCCATTCCATCCACCAATCCTATTATACGAACACCATAGTTCTTAATCAGTTCAAACATGTTAATACCAATAAACTTAACAGGAAAAGCATAATAACACGACACAGACCTGCTGCAATAGCCACAACATTCTTCAATGTTCCACATAGTTCAACTCCTTCCACATCTTGGACCTATTCACGTTTGTTGGATCAACAGAAGTTACATGAGATTCAGGTACGCAGAAACTTGTATTAATCAGAAAAAAGATTCATGGATCATATTCGACTCACAGGTGAGACCATAAAGTATGAAGCACTAAACAGCTGGACCCATTTATCCGCAATCTCTTTATTTTTCCTGTATCCAACTGTTGCCTCACTAAACTTCTCCACCGCAATCTGTGAAGGAAAGGGCTTTTCGTCACAAAATAGTTGATTAAAAATGCAGTACAAAGTTGATAGTGAAACAACCCATAACCTCGTTAGCAATGTTTGCCCCCATCAGAACACAACAATTAATCCCAAGCTGTTCAGTTATGAGTGAAGAGATCATACAAGGACCCTCCTTCTTCACTTCCATTCCTTTAATAAGGGAAATAGCTTCCGCATCCTTCCTTATGTTACCAACTAGTCTCTTACAAATTCCCGGCATGAACTGATGGGGTGTTACAAAGACTAACATGTTGGCATCTCTCACTGCCCAATTCCAAAATTACGTACACATTAGATACAATCATGTTTTCCACACTCCAAAAAATCAGATTAATCGAAAACTCAGTGCCTATTTGCAAAAGATTACTCCAAACTGCTCGTATATTATTTGTGAAGCACCATCTTCAGCTTAAAATAATCTGAAACTAACTCAGAATTCTCCATTTATAAGCACATTCCACAAATCATACTATTTTAGTTATCCACTTTTCCAGATTCATCTTCATTTTATCATTTCACAAACCACAATAATCCAAAATATTTCCAAACAGGCATTCAATGCCTTACAAATCATTAGCATCCGAGTGCTTGTACTTACGAGGGAGTCTTATGAGAGGCACACAGACGACAATGTATAAAACAACCACGATCTAGCTAAAACATACAGTATATTTTTCCAGTGTTACAGAAAAAACTTGTATTTCCCACTAAGTTGGCTATGCTTACCAGCATTTTCAAGACTAGGATCCGCGACAACATTCTTCCCCAGCTTTATCCCAGGCAGATACTTGACATTTTCCTATAACCAACAAGCAAACATTCCAATCAACTACCATTACTTAACAACTAACAAGTACAAAACCAATCAGTTTATTCAGTAATCAATCCAATAGCAATAGTAAAACCATACATTAACTTTATTGATTGTTTCCGATAGCTTCTCCCCATTAGGCAACGTCTCCTCAAACACCCACATCCTCACTTCATCTATTCCAACAAAAAAAGAACCAGAAATAAACAATATCAAGAAAACGACGTCGTTTTGCATGAAACAGTAAAATTAACAACAGCTGCATGCCAAAACTAGTACAAATGCAACCAAGAATTGAGCTCGAAACTTAAAAAGAAACAAGAAAGGGCAGATACCATGAAAAGATTGAAGCTTGATGGTATTGGAAGCAATGAGCTTGGCAGCAACGCTGCCCCAATTGCCGCTGCCAACGACGGTTACTCTGGACTTATACGGCATCGCTTGGATAGCAGCCATTGGTGCTAACTGCCAAGAATCAAGAAGAAGGAGGGAAATGGAGAATTGGGATTGAATTAGAGGAGATAGATGAAGAAAAGGAGGTGATTAAATGGGATTATTTGGGCGGAGAAGGCAGAGGAGGATCTTCTTCTTCTTCTTCTTCTACTTGTTGTTCGTGAGAATCAATGCAATGTGTTGTGGAATGTCATGTTAAATCTGGCGATCTACTCTATAACATACTATTATTGTATACATACATAGAGATATACAGATACAGATGAGAGACTGTTCATCTTCTTTAGTGCAGTGCACCCCATTTAAGTGTTTTATAGTTGTAAACTCTGAGGTGTAGGCTTATTCTGTGTGTGTATGCCACTTGTATTATTATTTCTATAATTGGTTGGGGGTCAAGTGCTTTGGTGTTTGATTTTGATGCATAATATGAACCTCATTATTTGCTACCCAAAGTAGTTGGGAAGATTGGGAGACTCTAATAAAGCTTTTACGGAATACTAGTCAATCACGATTTTTACATGCTACGGTGTAATCGCTAGTGTTAATGTATTATAATACGTGAGATGTAAGTGGAGAAACTACGTATGTAGCGAGTTGATAAGGGAAGCAAATTAATTGATTGTTAACCATGTCTAAGGAAAATCTCCGAATTACATTAATTAACGGATGTTTACAGATTGCTAGTAGCAATGTTGTTGAAAGTACGTAAACAAGTGTTTTAATACTTTCAAGTTTCAAATATATATATGAATGTTTTATAGTTTCTTGTATATAGGAAAGAAGAAGCATTTTACAAAACTAACTCAGGTAGAATAAGTTGAGGTTTATAATAATCAACTAGTACCATATTTAAAATGCTTATTTAAATGTTAGTTATTGGACCAAATAAATTGGTGAGGTTATTGTCAAGTTAGTACTCCGACCATGTCGTGTTAGTGTCACTGTTAGGTGCCACAATTGTCAAAACTCATTTGAGCACATGGGAATGCAAATTGGAGACCAAGTTTGAATATATACACTACAATATCCCCTAATTGAACACACTCATATAAAAACACACTCCGTCCTACTTTCTAACACTTAACTCATTTAAATGGATAACCTAATTTAGCAACTTCTAAAATACTTTGTGGTATAGAGTTAAAGTGGAATTAAGTATTTACTAATTCTTGAGAAAGTCCACTTATAAGTGGTCTTTTCGGAAAGTCCACTCAATATTGTTGATGTTAATGTTAAAATAAGTGATGTTTATTATCAAATATTTGATGTTTATGATTGAATAG
>JAYMSL010003965.1:0-11695 GCA_036897195.1 Plantago coronopus | reverse complement strand
GTTTGGGAGCGATGTTCAGATCAACACTATTCAACAGAATATACCTTTCGTTTCACGAGTATATCTACATATGTAAGAATTTCGTAGCTAAATGGCTTGACTTCATTAAAAACATACGAGTAAGGACAAAGTGCATAGTAAATACAGTGTGTCATTAATTTGTGTGGTTAACATATCAAACATATATTAACTTAAGAGTAATCACGTTATCCTTAATAGTTAAGTTGGGTGCGTCTACCTTCCGTCCCTAGTTGTATAGCTTAACATTTATCCATTTCAGTTATATTTATCCACAACCGTTAGATCATTTATATAACTAACATTTCCAATTGTACTTGATCTTGACCGTTGGATTAAGTGTAAGATTATACAATTCCATTTTTTTCAAAATTTACCAATAATTGATGCTTACAAACAAATCCTTATATTTAAATTACAATCAACACAAATCCATATATTTATACTATATTGTTCATCCCCAATTCAAACTTTTATTAGAACTCTAATTCATTTTCCCCATCATTTCATTCTTCATCAATCAATAAAACACTAGAAAACGAAAGGAAAAGCTTATTAGTGAGTCTAGCTCACGATTCATTGGACACAGAGGTTCATCAAGCATATATGTTTTCAGGAAATTGGAAATAAAATGATAATCATGATTAAATTATATAACAAACAATATGATACCGATTAAAAAGGCTTTTAATGTCCACATCGAACTCCTCCAGAGCAATGGAGCTTTGGTCCTGTACGCCATGGCTATAATATGGTTATAATCATCATGCAACTCCAGATCTTCTGTTTTGTTAATTAATTATTTTCCTAATTACAAATTAGGGTTGTTAAAATTTGATGTGAGATTTTCTTAAAGGTGGTTAATATTTATAGTAAGTGTTATTAATTTACGGCATTAATATAATATTTTATTTTGTATAAGGATTTGTTTGATTGTGCAATATATATGTATAAATTTAGAAAATTATCATTGTATAAAATACAACATAAATTGATAAATATATAAATGATCAAACGGTCAGAATTAAATACAACTTAAAATTAATAATGTACAACCAAATCAACGGACACAATTAAATACAATTACAAAGGGTGTATGTTAAGCATATACAATTAAAAACTAATGGTAGACTAAGCCTAGTTAAGGTTGAGCATGTAAGAAACTAGATTGTTACATGCATTCATTATGTTGTAACTAGTTTAACTTGGCTCCGGATTTACTACTTAGGCTGACTCCAGCAAGAGCTGAAGTCAGGGCTGAGCTTGTTCAGCCCAAGACTCAGGCGCTGCTGGAGCGCCTGAGATTCTCAACTGCTTGAGGCGCGCCTGAAAATTTCAGGCGCGCTTCAACAGTTTTCTTGCTTTTTTTTATTATTTTATGAGTTTGTTGTTTTTAGTTCTTGTAATTTATGTGTTAATTTTAAATACAAACCTTGGTTGTCCAAGCGGTTTGAATTGTGGAGTTTGAGCATATTGCCACAGTCTCGAATCCCATTCACTCCAGTTTGTTTCTACTTTTTTCTTATTTTGTATTACGTTTGCTTTATTTATTTATTTACTCTTTTTTTTAAAAATAATTCTGTTACTATTATTATTTATTTAGATTATACATGAATAATAATACTTCAAACAATTCAGTATACGTAGCATTATGTGTACAATTTTTTTTGTACTTTCGAAGTGTGTTTTAAATTTCTAGAAATTAAATCGTGATAATTAATTAATGGTATTTGAAATCACTATAATTAATAAAGTACAATATGAAATGAGAACAGAAATAAAAATGAGAGGATGAGCGAGGCTGAACTGCTGGAGTAGGTTTTTTGTGTTAAGGCTGAGATTTAGTGGAATGCTGATGTGGCAGAGTTAAGCCCCAAGTTGAGGCTGAACTGCTGGAGATAGCCTTAGGTGAACAAATGGATTATCCAGGTACGTTAAAAAACATTGACATTTATTTTCATGTTATGTCAATCTTAATTGCAATGTATTTCTATACTCAGTAAGGATCGACTTTCTAGATTTGCAACTGACGGATGAGTAATTTTATCACGCATGTCTCGTCGAAATAGAAGTGATGTTATCTTGTAACGGATTCAGTCTTAAACTGTAGGAGGGTATGCCTTTGCCCAATAATATGTCGTTCAAGATGGACACAACAAGCTCAAATTCAAAAAATAAAGAAAGGTGGTGGTGATTATGATATTAAATGATTCTAATAAAGATACATAAAAAAATTAATTAGATGTGCAAAAGTACAATCGTTTGACATTTAATCACTAAATGCTCAACCACAACCAAAACTCCACCATCCAACTAACACAGTTGTTTTAAATATGGTTAAGGCATCATTGTAATTTGTAAAATTGACCGTTTGTCACCTTCAAGTCGGACATCGTATGAGTAAGTTATGGTCAAAATATCAAAACTGGTCTGACCCATTAGTAACTTACGAATTCAACTCGAAAATCAACATCCGAACTCCGAATTCGCCTCCGTTTTCAACTATTTCAAGCTATCCCCAATACCAGCTTGCTGCACATGATATTCGCCAAACATCGAAAAGTGCTCAAAAACCGTATCTTTTCATCCAAAACACGACAAATCAATCCAACACCTGCACAACACAATGAAAACACAAAACATAACAAATACCATCGAATATACCAATAAAGGGAACAAGAACAAGACAAAAGATGGGTAAAAAGGGTCGAATAACATGTCAAAAAATGATGTCATCAGGGCGTTACAATCCACCCCCGCCCCTTAAATTCTCGACGTTCTCGTCGAGACTTGGAGGTGGCAATCTATTCCGAGACCAATCATCCGTGTAGGATTCAATAGGTGGCCCCTACGAGTACAGGAGCCGGCTCCCTCCGCCTATACGGTGTAGCACTTTGTCCCTTATAGACTTAACTCCCGCAGATCCGGATAGTCTCGCTCTGAAACCATTTGTAACGACCCGACCCATTACCGGCCGAGTCTAATAGGATCAGACCTGACCCGACGGGCCGACATGTTTACTGCGGACTAACCCACCACATCTCTCGTTGTTATGATATGTCCCCTTTGGACCTGAGCCCGCACGAATTTACTTTTGGAATCACCCAAAAGGCCTCATACCATGTAAGAGTGGTGGTCTAACGTATACACCATTTATCTTAGTCACTCTTGAGCGATGTGGGATGCAGGGGTATTACATATCATTTCATTTAGAAGGATAGAAAAGGTGAGTGTGGGAGTATGGTGTCACGCCCCAAAATTGAATAATTTTTCTTATAAAAACACACGACGCGACCGGCCGTGTATCGTAAGGTGGACTTACGCCAACACGAAGCCTTAAATCAATTGTTAGGAGAACAACACGACGGAAACATTTAAAATTAACCGGGATCCAAAAGTTTGGTATCAGTCTGTTACAAACAGAAGTATAGAGTCTAAACCTCGACTATAAGTCGGAACAACACAGAACAACTGGAACAAGTCTTCAAACAACAGAAATCCTACGAAAGTCAAAAGCGCAAATCTTCCAAGGCAACTAGGTCAAAGGTCCCACACTATTGCGACTCTGAAAAATAAGGTGTAAAGGGTGAGTTACAACTCAGTAAAAGAGAAACTTGGGACCTCGACCCGAAACAATTTGATCTCAAAACAATCATGTTAGCTCAGTCATAACATACACTGCGTCCACTGTAACTCCGGTGGAACAGAGGTCGTCTTTCACACACAAAATCCCCTACCCGAGGGTAAGGGTCCAAACAATACAAATACGGAGGCACTCCAAGCACGACTTCCCCGAAGGGCCCAAACAATTCACTGGCATATCTGAGAGCTCAAATATTTTTATATCCATGCATTTTAACGTAACACTTTTCACACTTCACATGCACAATCGATAAACATTTAATACACACTTGATCCTGTTTCGAAAGACATACTATACCAAGTCCCATACCTTGATATAATAGTCACAAGTTTTGAAAACATTAAAACGATACATATATAAGTACAATAATACGAAAATAAAAGCGCAAGTGCCAAGTATCACCCTTACCTCGACCTACTACACTTGATCGAGTCACACCACCTACTAGAACGGATGAATAATCACCTAAAAGATAAGGAATAACTATTACTACATTTTTACTACAACAAAAACGAATTTAAACGGTGAAAATAAGCTTAGAAACACGTTTTAAGTGGCATTTTAGTAATTTCAGCAGTTCACTGGTCAACAGTCCATGTCATCAGGTCAACAGAGTCAAAGTCAACCGAGGGGCAGAATAGTAAATGTTCATAACAAGGGCAAAGTTGTTATTGTGCCATTAAAGGTAAAAGGCCATTTACATTATTAAGGGTATTTTAGTAGTTTCCTTCTAAGTCGTAGGGGCATTTTGGTCTTTTTAAGCACGGGGACAGAATTGCAATAATAGAGAAAGTTTGTAATTTGCAAGACAAGTTCTTTTCAACTTCAAATTCTCAAAATGAAAGGCTTTATCTTTTCAAAAACCTCAAACAAGTCACCAAACTTTCAAGTCTTTTACAAAGACGTTTAAACCAATTTAAAACTTAACAAAAACAACATGAATCAACTTTAGTACTTGTCCTCCATCAAAATAGATGAAGAACCCAACGAAAACATCACAACTTTACGTTTGAAAATTGCGAGTTTTAGTGTTTAGTTTAAGTTTATGTTTCAAGCTTTTTAACGTACCAAAACCTTCTGAAACGAGTCCATAAACGAGGTAGGAACTCAGTTTCAAAAACCCATCAGCAACATGACCTTAAAACAACCCCATAAACTGTTAAAAATGGAGTTAAAAAGTCACCAAAAGAGGAAGAACAACTCGACAAAACAATAGGAAGAAGAACAAGAATAGAACAAAAGAACAACGGACTTACAAAACTCGAACGGTGTGGGACACGAGGAGGGAGAGTGGGAGAAGTGAAGAGAATAGGGTTGGTGTGTTGGAAATGGAGTGAAGTGGAGTGAGGAGCAAGCTAGCTAGCTAGATTATTTAAAGATCCAACTTGGACTCAAACTTGGGCTCACAAAATCTAAAAATTGATAATGGGCTTGGCTCAACAAACTCATGTCCACTAGTAAAGTCCAATACTTCAACCCAAGTCCAATAAGCTCAACCCAAGAGACAAAAATGGACTAATAGAGTTCAATATTTCCTCTCAAGCCCAAAATACAAACGAAATGAATTCTTTTCAGAGACGAACAAAATAGTTTAAATGTCGAAAATAATTAAATATTATAAATTAAGTTCTCGGTTAATACATCTGGTAACCTCAATTAAGTTGTTATTCCTAAGTACACGGTTGCTGAAACAAAATAGTCATGTGGATGAAGTTCAATCAGGACGCTAGACAGTTCTTCTTTGTGGAGTTCGTGTAGCATTATGTTCGGGAGCTATAGAAAAAGGAGTGGAAGAAAAGGATGTATAAGAAAAAAATGTGGAGGATCCTATGCATGTATTTATTATCTCCGAATCATACTGGATCATATTAGGAGTGCAACTTGCTATGCAGATCTCATGATAGTGAATGTTGTTATTCTCACTACATATAGAGATGCATGGCAAGCTCTTGATCTGTTAAACAATGACAGGAGTATATTGATGGTACTATAGAATCATAGGGTTTCGGTCATTATCTCCGCCACGAATGTTAGCAATGATACTCTAGTCTAATAGCATGATGAGACCTAGGCATATATGATATATCATTGTAGATTGTATTAAGTGCACCATAGGGTGAACAAAGGGATTACCCAGGTATGTTAACAAACTTTGAAATTTATTTTCATGTTATGTCAATCTCAATTGCAGTGTATTTATATACTATGTAAGGATCAACTATCTAGATCTGCAACTACCCGATGAGTAATTTTATCACCTATATCTCGTCGAAATAGAAGCGGTGTTATCCCGTAAAGGATGCATTCTTAAATTGTAGGAGGGCATGCCTTTGCCCGACAATATTATGTTCAGGATGGACACAATAAGTTCAAATTTAAAAAAGTAAGACATGTAATGGTGTGTACGATATTAAATGATTCTAATAAAGAGACAAAAATAAAATTTGTTGGATGTGCAAAAGTACAACCGTTTGACATTTAATCACTAAATGCTCAACCACAACCAACAACCCACCATCCAACAAACACAATTATCTTAAATTATGGTTAAGTTAGCAATGTAATTTGTAACACCGTTTCCCTCCTTCAAATTTTTCATCTCGTTTATTTTGTACCTTTTTGTTTTGATTTATGAACAATCTTAAGATATCCAAAATAGAAACTTATGTAAATTATAAGACAACTTTAAAATAAACAAATCTCTAATGGCTGCTACAATACTTTTTTTGATAAATTTATGATGACCCATTGAAACCATCAAAGCTAAAGAGATAAATTTGACATTTTGATTTCATTCAACATGATTTTTCAAGTAAGTAATATAGGTTAATCAATAATGCTTAAATCAGATAAAACGTTTGAATGAATAATGTAATATTATACTTTTTTTCAGATCGGTGTAACATACGTTCGTTGAGCAGTTGATTACTATAACTGTTTACGACGGAACAAAATAGTGACGAAATGATCGTTTTGGCAATACCAGCTCCGATCAGTATTTCGGGTGTTTTTTGTAATGTTATATTCAATTCCCCTTCCTGGAATTATAGATAACCAAGATTAGTTTGTCGATGACTTTGGACCTCAACCAAATATGGGTCCATATGTAGGAAGTTATACTAGTCCTTATAATCAACTATAGAAGTGTAAGACACTTGAACTCCATAATTTCTGAAATATTTTAAATGATGAAAGAGTAATCTATACTCAAATTGAGTTGGTTATTTACTAAGGCTATATATGTTTGTTTCATATTAATTCAATTTTGTGCAGTTTAGGCAATTTCAGTCCAGTTCAGTTCATTTTTCATGCAGTCCAGGTTTGTAATTATAGGTAACCAAGAATAGGTTGTGCATGACTTGACACCTCAACTATACAAATAAGAGCACATGTTGAAAATGTTTACTTTTTATTCAATAGGAATATTGTCTCGTACAACCCTTTTTTGCTTACGAAGTATCAGATGCATATAATTGTTGAGTGGTGAAATAATCCAACTTAATAAAGTATCTATTCAAGTACGTGGACATGAGAATTGACAGAATTAGTGTAAAGATTATTGTTGATAATGAGGTTAGTCAATTGTCGCTACATAATATTGCATGTGATGCGTCTAGGCTTATGTTGGGATATGAAATCGATCACTATCGGGACCATGCAATTAAACGTATATCATGTAACGATCTGGTCAGGGGCGGAACCGGGATTTTTTGTTAACACGTGCTCCAACTTAACCAACTCTCCTAAAACTAGCATGCCATATACTCATATATAGAGAAAAAAATGACGAACACGAAACACATATTTGTGATATTAAAACAAAATTTTCAGAATATAAGCATTACCAAGCATAACAAAAAATTCGTCCATAAAATAAAGATGAATGATACCTTTCTCTAAACTTGTACTTTCCGATTCTTTTGAGAACATAAATCATCAATTATTGAATCCTCGTCGATGCTCCTTGCGAACTCTCTTTCAATATAAACTACCAAAGAATCAGTTAGGTAGTCATTCTCCATCTTATTGCGAAGAGTTATCTTGACAAGTTTCATTGCGGAAAAGGCTCTTTCTGTCGTTGTTGTTGAAACAGGAAGAGTTAAAATAAGGCGAACCAACCTGCCATTTAAACAAGGAATTAGATGTATCATAAGACTGGTAATGACAAATATAATTTAAAACTAAAACAAATAAGAAAAACAAACCTGTCAATCAAATAATAATGTTGTGACTTATTTGTCTCGACTAAAATCTGACATAACTCGGAAATGGTGGACATCTTGGAATCTCTGATGTCGAACAACATCTACCTCATAGTGTGCTAACTGACTTCTTAAGTTATGCATTTCTTGTCCACTGAAATCACTAGGATAGAATTTCTCAGCTAGCTCACATATATGGTTGGCATCAAATAACTTAAAGTTCTCTTTAGGTTCCAAAGCAGAACTAAGTCGAAGAAGCTCCACAGCACTATCATTGAATCTGCTATTCAACTCTTGCACTTGAAAGTCAATTGTTGCATGAAACACATCAAAATGATAATGGTGCTCGATGGTGATGGTATCTCTCTGTTGACATAAACGACTAGCATCAAACTGTGCATCCATATCTGGAACTTGAATACCGTACTTCACACAAAATGAATTCACGTACATAAGAAGGTTATCATACCCATCATCTCTGAGTTGTTGAAGTAAAGTTTTTGTGTAAGAAACACACTCCATGGCATTTAGTATATCAACAGATTCCACTTGCAATGCTTTGCAAAGTAAATCCGTGATACCCATAATTTTCTGCATCAAGGATAAGATGAATATAAAATCAAAAGTTTTCATCTCTCTTATACAACCAGCAGCTTCACCACGCATAGTCCTAGATGCACCATTTGTAACCATTTTCTCCAGCACAGTGATTACAGAGCTATACATATCCACCAAGCTACAAATAGACTCAAAGTGGGAACTCCAACGAGTCTTTCCGGCACGCTGCAAATTACAAACTTGATTAGCACCTCTACCAGTTTCGCGTTCACCACTTGCAATCATATTTTCTACTTCAATAGCTTGAGCATCTTTCAATTCAGCTTGACGTTTAGGAGACGAACCAATGAGATTCATAATGCAGTTCAACTTAGAGAAGAAGAGCCAAACAGATGCCTCACTTTCAGCAGCAGCAACTAATGCTAGCTGTAGACGATGAGCAAAACAGTGAACATAATAAGCTGATGGAGAGTCCCTCAAGAAGAGAGCCTGGAGACCATTCCATGAACCACGCATATTGCTTGCACCATCATACCCTTGCCCTCGCATGTTTGAAATATGTAAGTTGTGTTGGGTAAGAACATCACATATAGCTTTCTTAAGAGTTAAAGCCGCTGTATCAGCAACATGCACAATTGCAAAGAAACGCTCTCTGACAAATCCCTTGATGTCAACATACCTCAATACAATGGCCATTTGCTCTTTATCAGATACATCTTTAGCTTCATCAACCAAAATGCTAAATTTTGAATCTCCTATTTCCTCACGAATTTTCAGTCGCACCTTGTTGGCAAGAATATGCAAAAATTCTTTTTGAATAGCTGGTGAGGTATAAGTCGCATTTTTTGGTGCTATTTCCAAAACTTCATTAAAGTTAAGATTTAGCTTTCCTAATAACTCGAGCAACTCAAGGAAGTTGCCTCGGTTGGCAGAAGATGGAGACTCATGATGCCCTCTTAATGCACATCCTTGCATAGTAAGCCACCTAACCACATCAATTATTATCGTGAATCGAAACCTATTCTTTCTCTTTTCTTCTGAACTCTTCACCTGATATAATCTATCAACATGATGATTTATTTTCATCAAAGCAATCATGGAATCATTAGCCCTTTTATGCAATGAAGTAGAACCACCTACATGAGCTAGAAAAGGACAGCTTGCACCAGCATCCACATGTATGAAATCATCAAACCCTGTCCTAGAAAATGTTTTATACCGAGCATTCTCACTATCAAAAAGGAAGCAAGGAAAGCAAAAGGCCTTATGTGCAGAGTCAGAATATTCTAACCAAGCATATTTCTTGAACCATGCATGTGAAAATCTGCGAGGACGTTTTCCACACATGATTAGCTTGTACTCACGAAGCTTGGGCTGATATGGTCCCATTTTGATGTATGCACGTCTGATTTCATCCCGTTGATTAACAGGATATTTCCATATTGCAATTCGTTTGTACGGATCACGTTCAAGAGAACCAACACCTAACTCAATATTAGGTTGAGTATGTGTTTGAACTAGTGGTGTATCCACTGGCATCTCAATATCGCTAGGATTCATTGCACTTGTGGAAACATGCTCCGGAGTTTCAACATTAAGTGGGCGGAGCTCTTCATTTGTTGATGGTTGATCTTTTTTTCGGAAAAATGCAGCTATGTTACTTTGTCCAGGCCCGGGTTCTTTTCTTTTCTTAGCTCCTTTAGATGCCATTATAGCTAAACACAAAAGAATAAAGTTAAACTAAGAATATAAGGCTTAAGTATTACATTTTAGCACATGAGTCAAGAGGTTTAAAAAATTGTACTCCCTCCGTCCACGAATAAGCTTTCCATTTTGTTTTGATACCCGTTTTTCCTTCGCAAATTACTCCAAACTTTTATTGAACAAATTTTTTAAAAAAATTATATTAAAATATTACCATAACTATACATTTTTAATTTTTCTACATTTTTTAACCAACATAAATTAGGAGTAATTTACGACAAAAAAAAGTCAACAAAACTAAACGGGAAACATTTGACTGGACGGAGGGAGGGAGTAGTAAGTAATCTATTTCAACTAATCATTACACTCTAATCAACATATTAGACACTAAAATAATACTTGACAAGGATTGCTAATTATTTATTACCATGTGTAAATTGCAATTTCAGATTTGCAGTTCTCAGATCTATAGTAAAACTGAAAATTATTTAATAATTTAGCAAAACCATGAGCTTACAAGATCCAGAATCTATAAGTACATATTACATATATAGCAATTGCAATTATAATTACTTCTTAATTACCTAAAATCAATTAATCAACAACAATATCAAACTATCTGCTACCAACACAATTTACAATCAACTAATGAGTAATGAAAAAGTTTAACAAGACAATTAAGTAGTAGTAGTACCAGGTGGAATTGGAAACGGTGAGAAGGTACTAGGTGGGGCGGTGATGGATAATTAATGGATAGTGGAGTGGTGGGAAATTGGAAACGAAACGCGCGGCAGAGTTTTGTTTTGTTGTGTTTGGTCTGTACTCTGTAATTAAACTTTCAGTGCAAGTATGTTTCTTATTGATCTGGGCTGAAAAATGCAGCATGTGCTTGGACTAATAATCATCAAATTTTGCACTACTAATTTTTTTTTAATTTCAACCCGTGCTCGGCACGGGCTGAATTATGCATGCTTCCGCCCCTGCTCGGCCCAAAATTTTTGCAAAAACAAAAACACAAAAGGAAAAACTGAAAATTGCGTATAATATTAAATTAAATTAAAAGATGTTTCTAGTTTGCCTGTCTTTTCCTTTTCGCGAAACTTTGGCTCAGGGCTAGCTTTGGACTTAGCATACTTCGAAATCAGATATAAGAACTATTCGATGGAAGCAATCGGAGAGAATGAACCAGGCTAGAAAAAGAATGCCCAAAAGGAAAGATGTTTGATTTTATGAGTTGGATAGTTAATCTCTCTCCCGCGCGTCCATGACCCAGGACGAGCTTTAAGAAGTCGTGGAGAGGTGGTGGTGCGAGGAGGTGGAGGATAAGAGGTGGTGGCGGAGCAGAGGTGGAGGGTGGTGGCGGTGCAGTGGTGGAGGGCACGACTGGAGGTTGAGGTGGAGGGTGGTGGTGCGCGGCTAGAGGTTGAAATGGAGGGTGGTGGTACGTGGCTGGAGGGGGTCGGGGGGAGGGTCGTGGTGGTACTGGTGGCTAGCGGGGGGTTGTGGTGGCTGGTGGGGAGTGGGGGGAGGGTATGGGGGGGAAGAAGATGAAGGTTAATGTTAAAATTGG
>JAYMSL010003964.1:0-11698 GCA_036897195.1 Plantago coronopus | reverse complement strand
TGAAAATGGGGTTGGGTTGAGCGGACGCCCAAAATGGCAAAATGAGGCTGGTTTGAGCGGACGGAGGGAGTATTTACTAACGATTTAAAAAAAATATATTTGCAACGTCAATGTCTTTTTTCCACATCTTGCTCAGATCACAAAACATACACCAAAAAGCACTATCTTTTTAGGCCAAAAGAATTATTTAGAAAGTCATCAAGTAATAATTAACATGGATTATAGTAGGACAATGTCAATGGGATTCTTCTACACTTTTCCTTCCTCTTTCGGTCTCCAAGTATTATTATAAACCGGATATGGATAGGTACCGTACATTGTTTTTTTAATCGACAAATCTAGCTGAATAAGTATTGTATGTCACGAGGTGAAAATTATGAACAATTGTGCTTGCTCTGTGTAAAAAAGAGCAGCAAAATTTGGCAGTGCAAGCTCTAGATTTGGTTTGCTTCCACTTCCCATTGAAGGTGCATCATGCATGTGGAGTTGATTTGGAACTAAATTTGAGAGTAGTAGACATTGAAGTTGACTAAAAGTCAAGGGTAATTTAGTTTAGGATGGTCGTTGCAAATGTTGAATGTTAAGTATCATGATTTGTTTG
This sequence comes from Plantago coronopus, assembly GCA_036897195.1. Lineage (NCBI taxonomy): Eukaryota > Viridiplantae > Streptophyta > Magnoliopsida > Lamiales > Plantaginaceae > Plantago > Plantago coronopus. The sequence goes on along the minus strand of JAYMSL010003964.1, from coordinate 11,097 downwards.
CAAATGTTTGAATGTTAACTATGATGAATTGATTTTTTTTAAACGACAATTTTTTCATTTATTAAAAAACATCATAAGATGCTCGGGAACAATTACATGAATCTAACCGAAACTCAAACACCAAAATTTCTTGAAGTTAAGACTGGACGGTATATTGTTTTCAATTTACACTCATAATCTGTAAATAGGTCTATAAAATGGACAGAAATAAGGTTATAAATGTTATATCGTTTTCAACTTTACAATTGTAGTTAAATTCATAAATAAGAAAGTGGATAAAAGATAAATGTCACGGATTGTATATTATTTTCAACTTTACACTTATATAGTTTATAAATATATCGGTTTCCTTCGTAGTGTAGTACTAGTACTAAGTCTGTGAGTCACAATATTATCACATTTATACTGTGGTCTATGTAACTTACAACATACAATATAACACATTCAAATGAAACACTACAACATAATGTAGTATAGATGAAATCGTTTAATTCTTGATATGAAATCTCTGACATTGTTAAAATCACTATATTCATGTTATCGAGAACACTCTGAACCATTCCCATTCCTCTTATCCCGAAATATTACAAAACAATTATGAAACGAAATATAAAAAATGATATTATCTTTATTATTTTAATAACACCGTGAACATAAATCCTATAAACTCATACGTTAGAATAAACTACATAAACTAAATTAACCATAATTTATAAAAGTACGACAGACTCATACTCGAAGTATATAAATATCGCAAATTACTGAAAGTGAAAGTTGACTAGTTCAACTCTAAAATAGTATTATTAGCCACGAGGAAGTGTTGTTTAATTCATTTCATACCATCATCACACAACTACAACGACTCGACGATGACTCAGACTATTACCATATCCACACCTTGCACGATCACTGCAATAAAAGCATTTTCCTCCTTCTTCTTGAATATTCGCGACCCACCAATCTTCACTGTAGTTTCATCTTGACATAGTAAAAAGCACAAACGATTCGATATCCAGATGATTTGCAGCAAAAACACACGTAAACAAGAAGCTTAATAATATTATCCATGATGCCAATTGCCTGACCACACGAAATGAAGATACTAGATAACAACTGTGCTGTTGACATGTTTCATTTTCGTCTAGTTGCAAGAACTGGCAAACAAATGGTCCAATCTCACCTGTGTCCAACCTCTGGTTGTTTTGTCTCCTAAAGGAAACTTTCTTGCTGGGAATTTCACATTTCTCACGTGAGAAAAGACAACACTATCTCATTTATGGTTGGTCTACACTCTACTCAAATTCTTTTCTTTGCTTCCTCTCAGCGGCATTCTGTCGAGCAGTTTGTCCTCCTCCCCAAGTTTCACTGTAGGGTAAGTGTTTTGAGCAAAGAATCTGGTTCTTATTTCTCCTTACTGCAAATCCCTTATTGTAATTTGTATGTCTTTGTTGATTTCTTGATTAAACACTTATTATTGGTGAATTTGTGTGCTGTGTGATGCATTGCTTTGTCCTGTGAATGAAATGGAGCTCAAAGATTGTGTCTTTTTGTATTGTATTGGTGTTTGATGCTTGTCCTGTGAATTAAAATGGAGCTCAAAGATTGTGTCTTTTTGGAGTGTAGTGGTGTTTGATGCTTGATAATTGTTGTGCCTTCTGATACACTGGTTTCTGTTTGCGAAGTAAAATGGAGCTTAAAGATTGTGTCTTTTTGTAGTGTAGTGGACCTAGTGGTGTTTGATGCTTGTTTGTTGTTAAATCTGTGAAATTTCTACCCTGTGAATGAATTGTGGGAGGTTTGTATTTAGTTGTATGCTTGTTGGGTTTGCAGATTCAAGTATTCAACAGACTGTTGATATATAGGCTAGAATGAATGTGATTTGGGTTCTACTTGTATCATGGCTGATCTCCTCCGGAGTGCCTTCGTATGGGTTGAGTGCAAATGTTTCTTCAAGGCCAGCGGTTGTAAATGTTGGAGCCATTTTCACTTTTGATTCTACGATAGGGAGAGTGGCAAAGATTGCTATTGAAGAGGCCGTTAAAGACGTGAATGCTAACTCGAGTGTCCTCCATGGGACTAAACTTGTCGTGCAGGCCAAGAACACTAATTGCAGTGGCTTTCTTGGCATGGTTGAAGGTACGCAACTATGCATGAGCAATGTTTATAACTCTTTTTTTTTTAAATCTCAGCTGGACTTCTTCTATAGTCAATTGAGCTCTATTTTTACATCCATTGAGCTAGCTATGCATTATGCTTTTAAGTTGGCTCCAAGGTTTTAACTTGAATTCCTTTGTTGTAGTTGTGAACGAATATACTTATTACTGAAATAATTTTATGTTGCAGCTTTGCGATTTATGGAGACTGATGTAGTTGCAGTTATCGGCCCTCAATCTTCTACAGTCGCCCATGCTATATTGCATGTCGCGAATGAGCTAAAAACTCCATTTCTGTCATTTGCGGCAACCGACCCTACTCTATCTTCACTTCAGTTTCCTTACTTTATCAGGACAACACAGAGTGATCTGAATCAGATGACTGCAGTGGCTGACATTGTCGACCATTATGGTTGGAAAGAAGTTAATGTTATTTATCTTGATGACGATTATGGTAGAAATGGACTGTCTTCCTTGGTTAATGCACTTGCTGTGAAACGGTGTCGAGTTTCCTATGAAGTAGGATTTCCCCCGGGAAGTATCACACGGGGTGACATCATGGATATTCTTGTCAAAGTTGCATTAAAGGAATCTCGAGTTATTGTTCTACATGCTTATCCAAAAGCTGGAGATATGATATTCTCCGTGGCAAAATATCTTGGGATGATGGAGGAGGGTTACGTCTGGATTGCCACAGAGTGGCTTTTGTCTGCTTTAGATTCAGATCCAGCTCTTCGTTCTGAGTCTTCAACTGAGAATATGCAAGGAGTCTTGGCTTTGCGGCAACACACGCCAGATTCTGAAAAGAAAAGAGCCTTCTCATCTAGATGGAATAAATTGACTGGTGGTTCTGTAGGACTGAGCACCTATGGCCTCTATGCTTATGATAGCGTCTGGTTACTTGCTTATGCCATTGATTCATTTTTTAGCCAAGGAGGTGTTGTTAGTTTTAGTAACGATTCGAGATTAGGATCTTTACAGGTGAGTAATCTTCACCTTGAGGCAATGGGAATTTTTGATGGAGGTGATCTTCTCCTGAAGAACATTTTGGATAGTGATTTCGATGGTTTGACAGGGCCAATCAGGTTTGGTGCAGACAAATCACTCGTTTATCCCTCATACGAAGTAGTAAATATAATTGGCACAGGTCTTCATAGGATTGGGTACTGGTCCAATTATACTGGACTGTCCATTGTGGCTCCGGAGAAGCTTTATTCCCGGGCACCTAACCGTTCAAGTGAGAATCAAAAGCTGCATAGTGTTCTTTGGCCTGGTGAGTCCATAGTAACGCCTCGCGGGTGGGTTTTCCCCAACAATGGAAAGTTACTTAGAATTGGTGTGCCTCGTAGGGTCAGTTACCGGGAATTTGTGTCACAAGTTCCAGGAACCAATAATTCAAAAGGATTTTGTATAGATGTGTTCACAGCTGCCCTAAGCTTGCTTCCATATGCCGTTCCTTATCAGTTCGTTCCATATGGAAATGGCTCACACAATCCCGATTATAACGACTTAGTGAGGTTGATCACTTCTGGAGTAAGTACCTGTTACGGTTTTAAATATTAGAAAAATGAACTTTCTTCTATTTACCTTTTAATTTCTGGATCTACTGCAAACTTATTATTCCTTATGTCAGTTCTTTGATGGCGCTGTTGGTGATATAGCTATTGTGAAAAACCGAACGACTATGGTGGACTTTACACAGCCCTATGAGGCATCTGGACTTGTGGTGGTGGCTCCAGTTAAGGAGAGGAACACAAGTGCATGGGCCTTTCTAAGGCCATTTTCTCCTCGATTGTGGGGGCTCACTGCTGCTTTTTTTCTTTTCATTGGGACTGTGGTATGGATTCTGGAGCACCGGCTTAACGATGAATTTCGTGGATCTCCGAAACAACAGCTGATAACCATTCTCTGGTGAGCTTCAAGCATTGAAATGTAGTAATGATGATGGGTCATCATAGTGAAACTGGGTTCTCACATTTTGTTTCTTTTTTGTTACAGGTTCAGTCTCTCAACTCTCTTCTTTGCTCACAGTAAGTCAAGATCCAGGCTAATTTAGCAATTCTTAGAATTGCACTACATTTGAGAGTTTTAAATCCTTATTTCTTTCCTTAATGCAGGGGAGAATACTGTGAGTACTCTCGGACGTTTGGTATTGATCTTATGGCTCTTTGTTGTTCTGATTATCAACTCGAGTTACACAGCAAGCTTGACCTCCATTCTGACTGTGCAACAACTTAACTCTCCCATCAAGGGAATAGATAGCTTGAAAAAGGGCAACGACCCTATTGGGTATCAAGTAGGCTCTTTTGCAGAACATTATCTTACTGAGAGCATCGGAATACCCAAGTCCAGGCTAAGAGCTCTTGGATCACCAGAAGAATATGCAGCTGCCCTTCAAAAAGGCCCAAAAAATGGGGGTGTTGTTGCTGTGGTTGATGAACGCCCATATGTAGAGCTCTTCTTATCAAGCCAGTGCAAGTACAGGATTATCGGTCAAGAATTCACCAAAAGTGGATGGGGCTTTGTGAGTATCATCACCTCCCTAATTTCTTTACTCCCCCACCCCACCACCACCATCACACACCAGACTTCTTGTTGGTTCATTGTCTGTTTGGAAAATTTGATGGACCATTTTTATACCATAAGTACTTCGTTGGTTGATAAGTAAGTATGATGCAAATCCAAAATACAAAGAAGAAAGATATGTTTCTAAGAAACATATTGATTTTCTTATTCCTGAAAATATTTTATCGTTTCAAGAGTTTACCATCTCTACATAGTTTGCACCTCGGGATATGTAGTAGACTTTTGTGCTTGAACACCCACATTCATTCTGCATGAGGTCATGATGCTAATAGAATTTAACTTGCAAATCATTTTAACGAACTGTATTGCATATCAGGAGCCCTATATGCGCATGGTTCGATCTTTTATACTTTGGAAAGCAGAGGCATGTTTTTATGGTGGATACTGGATAGTGACTTCGGTTTATGGTCTTACTTTTTTCGCAAGTACAAGAATAATCACCGCATCTGTATATGGCTTCCATTGCTGGAAACCTAGTCGCTTTATCACTTAATACTCTTATCAATTTTGGAAAGCTGGAGATCAATTTATATGGTTTCATGAAACTACAGGTCTTTTAGAATTGTTTCTTCGAAACATCGTGTCAAAAGAATGGAATTGTTGCATCATTTACGGCTTTGTTTCAGGAAATGTAACTTCTGCACTTTGCTGATTGCATTATTGCATATATGTTACATCCTACTTGATCATTTCTGATTTGTTGCATTTCCATGTAGGCATTTCCTCGAGATTCTCCCCTGGCAATCGACTTATCAACTGCTATCCTCACCCTGTCTGAAAATGGCGACCTCCAGCGAATCAACGACAAGTGGTTGACGAGAAGCTCTTGCAGTTCTGATAACACCGAGCTTGAGTCTGACCGGCTTCACCTGCGTAGCTTTTGGGGCTTATATCTCCTCTGCGGGGTCGCTTGCTTCATTGCTCTCTTCATCTACTTCGTGCAAATCATCCGGAAATTCCGTAAAGCTTCCTCCACCAATGCAGTATCAGATGTTCCGGGTGGCTCAAAATCCAAACGAATGCAGACACTTCTATCCATTATTGACAAAAAAGAGGACCTCTCAAGGGAGAAAAAGCGCAGGAAGTTTGAGAAATCGTTATCTGAAGCTAATGCCGGAGTGGAGGTAGAAAGGGAAAGGGATCCCCCAAGAAGACATTCAAGCAGCTTCACCATTGGGAGCTGAGTCCATTCAACCTTCTTATTTCCAGTAATAGGAAATACCATAGTATATATATAGAATTTGTAGTACAATACACCTAGCTTCTTTAGTCCCTTTTGGACCCGTGTAGAAGAAATTTCCCTCATCGTATTGCTATCTTTCGTATCTAAAGGCTAGTGTGGCTATTGTCACTGGAAGAAGGAAGCATTTTCTGGGCTTGTATTCTTCCACAATCCTGATCAGGGAAATTGTGTACAGTATAACCAGTGTACTTTTGTAATGATGGTTCCATATGTTCATTACATTGTCGTAGCAGATGAGTTACAATTCGATACTTCGTTTATTATACATGATCTACTCAAGTACCAGGGTTGGTGATTGATGGTGTTAGACTGAACTGATATAGACCGAGTAGTGTTTGTTTACAAATGCGTCGTAACAGCAGGATTCACTCACAGAAAATCGAAGTAACATTACAGTAGTTTTGCATTACCAAATGGTGTAGAACACTCTACAAAATCACACTAATTCACATAACTAATTGATTATAAGTCATCACAACGAAATAAATAGAACAAACATTTCAATCACTACAACACTGCAATAATCATAAACTGCGACTTCTAGATCCAGTAAGGCATGAACTTGGTGTCATCATCCTCAGGGGCCGCTTTCCTGATGACTTGCCTCGCGCAGTACAATATGCATTCATTCTTACACTCAGTTTCCGTGAACAACTTGATCTGCGTGCAGTCGAAGTAGCATTCTGTCATGCAATGCACTTGTGCATTCCTCTCCCCTGCAGCCACATCAACTGCTGTCGCGAAAAGAGCAATCACAAGAAGAGCAGCAATCCAGACGCGAGCCATTGTTAATGAATTGGAGACTGTGGAACGAAAGATTGCTAAGAAACTGTGGCTGCAAAGTGCGAAATCCGATACGTAGGCTTAAGATGATGATGAATGGAGAGGATTGTACAGGCAGTGGTATATATAGTTGGGAAAAGGTGTCTTGTTTGTTTGAAGTGCCGCTTCAGAACGGCGCCAAGAGTTGTTGTGACGGTTGTATTTGAAAAGTTACCATTTAAATGTCGTAAGTTGGCGCCTTTACTGGATAGGCGTAGAATTTCAGGCAATTATTTTAATTCGACGCGTTTATATTTTTGGAAATATTTCGATTTTTCTTAGGCTGACTGTGACAACCATTTGAATATTTTGATTTGTTGCTAAATATAGAAGAATTCAAGTATTCTTAAACTGAAAAATGTTGAGAAATCTGAAATTTCAGAAATTGGGAGGTTGAAATTTTTATATATAAAACAACTTATAAAATCTTGAAGAGTCGCATTTTATGTGAAAGAATGAATGAAATAATAAAATTTCTAGTTAATCGCGATAAAAGGAAGTATCATTTTAATTTCATGAACGTATACGAGATGTTAATTTTTTATTTCTATGGAACATCTTTTGCTCGTCATGCTATTATCATTATATGCAAAATTATAGCTGGTGCTAGTTATCTAACGCATATGTTAAACTTTTTGTAGAAATGTCGTATTGAGCCAATCACATACATTCGAATTTTAACACCAATTTTGTAAAAAACATCAATCACTTTTTCCCCTTTTTCAAGTGAAAAAAAAAGGAGAAATTCTTTTGAAACTGCAAATCACAATATATATTTATGTATCTCACTTTTCAATTGTTACACAAAAACAAGAACTTGAAGAATTTGGAAAATGCTTCTTAGTCCCTAAATGTTTTCTTAAATCACCCCAAGCAAAAAGAATTTGTTGTCAACAAATTGATTAGGCTTATTCATAAACTTTGCACTCTTCATCTGCAGGGTTGTCCTTGCAGAAATCCTCCAAAGGATCTCCACTTCCTGCTTGAGGCACACCCGGCCATTTGTTCGCCACCAGATGAGCCAAATCTACGACTCTTTGGCTGCGAGAAATTCGAACGCGAACATCAGAAAACATACAAAGAGCAGTGAATCGTGATTCAGAACATTTAGAGAACAATTGTAAGTTGTAAGTCAGGACAGTTGATGCTGCATACCTGTATCCCCACTCGTTATCGTACCAAGCGACAACCTTGACCATGTCGTCTCCCATAACCATTGTCAAAGAAGAGTCAATGGTGGATGAAACGTCGGAGCACCTGAAATCAACAGACACAAGAGGTTCATCACAGACGTCCAATACACCAGCCAATGGCCCGGCAGCTGCCTTCCTGAATGCAGCGTTCACATCTTCAGCTGAGATTCCTTTCTTCGCAACATTCACGACTAGATCAACAACTGATACATTGGGTGTTGGCACACGGAGAGCAATTCCGTTAAGCTTTCCCTTGAGCTGAGGCAGAACAAGCGACACGGCCTTAGCTGCACCGGTGCTTGTTGGCACAATGTTCAGTGCTGCAGCTCTAGCTCTCCTCAAGTCCCTGTGAGAAGCATCCAACAGCCTCTGCAAACACCAAAATAAGAATCTACGTGAGCTTTTTCTATCAATTAGTACTTTCGTAAGAATCTATATGCGATTTAAATTGAAGGGAAAACTTCATTGAGAACTGAGAAGGAATTGTTCTTTTGACAGTATACCTGATCACCAGTGTAGGAGTGAGTAGTTGTCATTGTACCCTTGACAATACCTGCAATTCGAACGAAAACACTTCAGTTACCGATTGCAGACCATCTGTATTAGCAGACCTAGTTTTTACAGAATTTCAATAGTCTGAAAGACTAGGAAATATCACATTGTGTCAAATCAGATAGAAAAGAAGCATTACCGAATTCCTCATCCAAGATCTTGACAAAAGGAGCCAAACAGTTGGTGGTGCAGGAAGCATTGCTGCAAATTTTCGAGTTAAGAATCAGTATGGACATGCTTCATAATAGTCAGCAACATTCCTAAACTGGAAGAGTTACAGTGTTGAGAGCTAACCTTATGATGTCAGCAACTTCGTGACCGTAGTCCTTTTCATTCACACCAACAACATAGGTTGGGATATCAGCACCCTTTGCTGGAGCAGTAATGATAACCTTCTTAGCTCCGGCTTGGATGTGTTTCCCAGCTCCTGGACCATCGACGAAAACACCAGTTCCCTGTATTCACGTATTAAGAAAATGGCTTCCGAGTCAGAACTTGGTTGCATTTCGAATCATTATATAGTTCATAAGGATCTACTCATCTTTTATTGACACTAGTCTGTACTATATGGAGAATACTTTCAAAATCTGCTGCTTCAAGAGTTTTCCTAACCAGTTCAACATCTTTTGTTGGTTTGCAGTCCATTTCATAAAGAGTTTAAAGCTTCTCTAAACAATAAGTTAAACTAGAAAAAAACACATTTCCTTGGAGGCCTACACATAAGCTGATTGAGGAACTACTTATTTCACAACTATACCTCGATGACGATGTCAATGCCCATCTCAGCCCATGGAAGTTTCAAAGGGTCCCTGTTGGAGACAACCTTGATCAACTTTCCATCAACGCTGATGGTCTCATTGTCGACGATCTTAACGTCGGCCTTGAAAGTACCGAGCATAGAATCGTACTTCAGCAAGTGAGAGGCCTGCAAGAAATTGAAACTATTATAACCAACTGTATTTTCATTACATCAAAGCCTGAAAAAAATACTGATCAAGAACTTTTCGACGTACGTTTTTAACACCGCCGCTGTCGTTGAGAACGACAACTTCGAGAGGTGAGTCCTTGCGTCCATGCCAGCAGCGAAGAAAGTTACGACCAATGCGTCCGAAACCATTGATAGCCACCTTCAGTTTGGCTTCAGTTACAAACCTAGCAGGTCTTGATCTTACAGCCTAATGTTAAACCAAAAACACAACATGTCAGTATTATCTACAACAGTTCAACAAGAACACAGATCAAGATCAGATAAGCATTGTGCATCTAAATCAGAGCAACAATAATGACATGTTTTTAGTACAAACTAGAAAGAAGTAGCAAAAAACTATCAGTTCTGTAAAACAAGAGTGCAAAGATTGTACCTTGGTTTTGAGTTCAGAAGCCACCTTATCAAAGAAAGCAGCAGAGTTATTGTTGGTGAAAGATAAGAATCCACTTGATCTAAGCCCAGAGAGATCTGCTACTTCCAGCTTCTATACATTCACAACAAAAGAACAGAAAAAAACATATCAGAACAGAAAAGCAATGGATTCTAACTCTAACTAATATAGCATTAATGTCTCCAAATCTTGAACGAAAACATTCGACAAAACACAAGAAAGAACACAGACCTTGGAGAAGCATTGAGCGGCGAAAACATGAGCGTTCTTGGACGGAAGCTTGGTGCTTGTTGGGATTCTTGAAGAAGCCAATGCTGCATGTGAGGCCATGGCTGCAACTAGAACTTCAAGAGAAGCTTCTTTGTTATATATATAGTTTCAAGTACACTGATATATTATCTATCTTTGAAGGTGGATTTGTTTGTTTCTTATTTTGCCATTATATGGCTGCAAATGTTTTGAGAGTGATGAGTGGTGAAGGTTGTATGTGAAGGTTGATATGATGAGATAAGATCATGTTTTTTTCAGCACTATCAAAGCCACAAAATGGCTCCTCCTAATATACCCTTCATATACACATATTTCTGGATATTGAGAAAATTATTTACCACAGCTTTTGAGAGATATGTTGTGCCATGACATGAGGAGAATGTGAGATATCAAGAAGTGGTTCACCATTCTGGTTTTTTCATGGAACTGTGGAAAATCGCAATGTATGGGTAACAATAACGAAAACAGTGTATTCGACACCATGAAGAAAGTGAAATACTTGCATACATTACATAAATCTTCAGATAAAAATTCATACATATACATAATGTAACATTAGCAGATAATGTGGGTGAATTTCATGTGCAAATTATCTCGATTGCACATTTAGTAGTTAGTGCCGACCCAAACACAGACCACAAATCGGATAGAGGGTACTCCCTCCGTCCCACAAAACATTACCCGTTAGGGTTGGCGCGTAGTTTAAGAAAATGAGTTAAAGTAATGGAGTAAAAATGAAAAAGTAAGTGAGATAGGTTACTTTTTGAAAATGTGTGGTGATAAAGAAGTGTGTTGATATTAAAATAATGTTTTAGTTTGTGGGGTAGCTTCCTTATTTGGTAATTTGGTAATGGGTAAAGTTTTGTGGGACGTCCGAAAATGGAAAGTGGGTAAAGTTT
>JAYMSL010003963.1:0-11699 GCA_036897195.1 Plantago coronopus | reverse complement strand
GCATGTGTTTTATGTCTTGTGTTTGATATTAGGGGTTTATGTTTCAATTTCATTATTTGTATTAAAATTTAATTCAGATACCATGAGACAATATTTGATTGTTTTTCTACTTCTTTCGTCCCTCAATAAGATTCTCATTTTGTCATTTTGGGTGTTCATTTTAAAGATTCCCGTTTTCATTTTTGTACATTTTACTTTAACTAACAACAATAAATATATTTAAAAGTAATTATCCCACTAACTTTACAACCCCACTAACAATTCATATATCTAATTTTCACATCCACTATATATATTTTAATCAAAATTAATAATTCACTTATTTTGTTGACTTGAAGTCAAACGGGAAGGTTATTAGGGGACGAAGGAAGTACAATATATTTAATTCATATTAGAGGTTTATGTTTAAATTTCATTATATATTTGTATAAACATATTTAATTCGAATACCATAATACAATATTTTGTTTAATGAAATTAGTGCTCATCACATAGATTTTCTTTTTAACCAATCATTGTGCTCTTATTCAATCATCATTAAAAGTATGTCACTGAGGTTTGTAGCTATCCCGGAGGATACCATACTGCCGTACTAATATAGTCTTATTACTTTCTTTTTTTTTTTGAAACGGCAAAAAAATTTTATTACGTAAAAAGTTATGTACATGTATAAGCTAAGCATCATCTGCCTCGCCTATAGATCACCACAACCTCACTACCCGTCACCCTCCTCCTTTGGTTATAGACATAACAAGCCCAACGATCTTTGCCTCCTTAAAAACCTCCAAGAGGAAAACCCATCGGGATAAAACCTCCGAGAGGAAAAAAGAGCACAAACGGTCGATGGATGTCTACAACCCTCTAAAACCAATTACATCAAACGGTCTAATACAATCTACCCACAACTAGACCCGAGGCTCAAAACATTGCTTAAACTAATACATTCTAGCTAACTGCAAAAGGCCACTATCACTCCCCATAGAATTAATTATGCACAAACTCCAAATCATTAAGCTTCCTATTCCTCAGCCTCACGTTCCTAAGCAGCAAGTTCCAAAGCTGCCGAAATCTCCAGACCAGCCATCTTGAGTCAGTCTTCTGATTAGCCTCCGTGCCTGCCTCTTGTTCTCCATCCTTCATTCCTCACCTGTCATAGAAAGCAAAGGCACCACAGATTCTATTCCATCGACAAACATTTAGTTGGTTCAAGGAACCAACTATTCGAATTGTTATAGCTTTTCAAATAATCTTTACCTTTGAACCAAAACCATGTCGTTACTTTTACCTTTTCCGCTATCGCCTCCACTGTTGTTGTCTCATTATTAAAGTTCGCCTCGTTTCTAGCTAACCATATATTCCAAACTACGCAATGCCAAAATACACTCCAAATCTCCTTATGACCATTGCCTCCTATATTTATGAAGTTATCAAAGAACTCAATCATACTATTTCCCCGAATCGTTGTTCTTCCTAACCACTCCATTACACTTCGCCAAATTTGGTGTGCCTTTGGGCATTCAACGAACAGATGCCATGAGGTCTCCAAGCTGTCTCCACAATTTACACAACATCGGCTTTCGCTACTGAAGAAGATTCCTCTTATTTCCAGGTTTTGCTTTGTCGGAACTCTATCAAGCATCAATTTCCACGAGAACGCCGACACCTTAGCCGGCACTATCTTATTCCAAATTACCTTGTGCCGATCCGCCACTGGACACGTCAAGATTGTTGTATTCAGCACTGCGTATCCTTCCTTGGCCGAGTAATAATTATTTTCTTTTCCCTTCCATGCCCACGTATCAGTTGCGGCTTCTGTTAACATCATCCCAGCCGTAACTTGTTCTAGCTGGGCCAAACATTCACTTTCTCGGTCCATTAGTCTTCGTCTCCAGGCCCAACTGTACCGTCTATTGGCTCCATTCGATTGAATTCGGTCACTTACTACACAAATCTAGCATTTGATTGTTTTGAGATGGAGGGAGTGATTGTAACTAAAAAATCAATGTCCAATGAATATTAGGCTCAAACAATGTTCGGAGATAATTTTATTGATAAAATAACCCTTTCAAATAATCATGGTAATTGTTTATGGAAATCGACTGGACTTGAATTTTATATTAAAGATATGTTGATTATCTGTATGTACTAGAAATCACGTACCACGCTACGTGTTTTGCACGTGTTATTTAAACATTTTCTTCCTTATATGATTGTATACAATTTCAAAGCACGACGTACATATTGGGTGCATTTATGCAAATAAGACATATTTTCTCGTTTTAATTGCTAACTTGATTCGTTTAAATGAATGACAAATGCTCGTTCCGCAAAATCGAAAACATCTACTCCCTCCGTCCAGTCAATAGTTTCCCACTTTCCTTTTTAGTAGTCCATTACAAAGCTTCTCATTTCCTTTTTTGGACACGTGGTCTCCAATCTTTCTCCACCCATTTAATTACAACACACCAAAAATTACCCCCACTACCTCCACTTCTAAGATAATACTCCAAAACTAATAAATCCTTATTTTGTTGACCAAAACATAAATGAGAAACTTGTGCTTGGACGGAGGGAGTAGCATCGATTATTTCTGGTAAAAGTGTAAAAAAAAAAAGAAGAAAAATTGAGTTATTTGTCAACGGATAAGTTAATCCACAAATGTAGCAATGCGCAAGGCACTATGCACATTGGCTATAGCGAAACAGTTGTAATGATCCATTTGGAGGAGAAGGAAATGAAGGAATTCCTACCGTACATATCATAACCTTCTATGTATAGACACACACATCAAAATCATACTATAAAGCACATGAACGTGTCCGGAATGGTGACATATTGACTACCTTAGACTACACATGTGTGCCCATTGGAGGGTTTCACCTATTGTAATGCGAATTGCATTATTATACATATGTACTGTAAATAATTCTTAGTCAAGAACATTAAATAATATTGATGGTTGAACCATTTATTAACATACTAACCAGAAGCAAAAATAAAAAGACTTTGCTTCCAATCACCGAGGCAGCACTTGCATAAGGATGTATATATGTAATAAAAAATGACTATACTAATATAGTGAAGAAAATCTTATTTCAATAATTATGGGCATGTACATTAATATAGTTACACATTTATGAATAATAACAAAGTTGAGATTATTTAATATGAATTTTCCTAAACTTACTAAAACAAATCGAAGGACCATGAATAATTTTGACCTATTAAAAGCTATCATATCAACGATTTTCCACAACAATAAATGTATTCTTGCTTACTTTCTATGAACTCACTGCCTATTTATATGCCTCTCAACGTGTTGATTTTATAAACACAAATAACTTGCAATTATATATAGTCTACAACAAAATTCTTTGTAAAATCTAGAGAAAAAGACTACATGGCTCTCAACAAAGGGAGGTGGACAAGAGAAGAAGATGAAAGACTCATCGAGCATGTCAACAAACATGGTCCAAGGGAATGGAATGCTCTACCACGAGCTGCGGGTAAATTTTTTTAGTTAAATATATTTTCAATTTTTTATTTACAATCATATGTATTTTATATATAACTTTTTGGTGTTACTGATCCTTTTTTTCTTTAATGACAAGTTTAATTTGTTAAATGATTTATACTTATCGCATATTAAATATGCGTAGGTCTACATAGATCCGGGACCAGTTGCAGGATGAGATGGGCCAATCATCTCAAACCAGGCCTAAAGAAAGGTATATTTAGTGAAGAAGAAAAAAATCAAATCATCAACCTCCAAGAGATACATGGAAACAAGTAAGTTTACTTTTTGATTTCTTTTTGTTTACTTGCAATTTTTATGCATGGGGAATCTTGGAGTTTGATTCATTTCAAATGTTTGACACATCCAAAAGAACAACATATTATGGTTATGAAAATTCAATTTCATAATTGGTTCCGCGGTCTTTTGTACTTTGACAGGCACGCAAATCTGATTGCTAAGCCTCGTTTATAAACTTTAATGACCTCATTTCAGATTATTTGCTTAAATTTCTTTTCAATTTTTTAAAAGATTTATCTTTCAAATATTATTCGAATATATGTTGGGTGTCGTCATTTTAGTTACACATAGAGACTTGTCTAGCTAATTTATTTTTGGTCAACTTATTTTACATAGAGAGATTAATATTGGATTCAATCGTAATCATAAATTTATATACGCATTTATCTGATCCTTTGCTAGTTCTATTGTCATGTATAGTAATTTAATTCCACGACATTCTACTTAAATACAGATCTAATATATATGGAATACAAGTCTAATATATATGTGTTCGATTGTTAGAACGCACATGGTCTCATTCTCAATGTGCAATGGGACAATAATATTTTCAACTAGGAATTTGTTTAACAACATTTATGTGTACACTTGCACGCATCATGTATCGCATGCGTTGTGGTTAATTGCAATCAAACATCTTTCTAAAGTTTGTACATGGATGTTGCGCTAATATAAAAGCCGCACACCATTTTTACGAGTGTTGCACTCAAATGAAAACCACACATCTATTTGATGCAAGATTTGCACTAAAATATCAAACATGACAAAAACTTGTCAATATAGCATTTGTTTATAAGCATACTTGGTTGGTGTTTTGGCTTGCTTTGTAAGATTGTGTATGATTGATTTTAATTGTCTTACCACCAGGTGGTCTATCATTGCTAATCACATGCCTGGGCGAACAAGTAGCGCAATAATGAACTACTGGTACAACAGTGTTCGGAAAGTTGATAGATTCCTAATCCGAAATCCGCGTTATTTTGGAGGATTTATAGGACACTCGCAACAACCCGCTCAACCAAAGAGCAGCTGTGGAAGCAATAGTCTTGTAGTCGACTTCAAGTCTGATCAAGAAGTCAATCAAGAGCTCAATTAAGAGCTACCTATGATTAAACAGAGCATGTGTTTTATGTCTTGTGTTTGATATTAGGGGTTTATGTTTCAATTTCATTATTTGTATTAAAATTTAATTCAGATACCATGAGACAATATTTGATCGTTTTTCTACTTCTTTCGTCCCTCAATAAGATTCTCATTTTGCCATTTTGGGTGTTCATTTTAAAGATTCCCGTTTTCATTTTTGTACATTTTACTTTAACTAACAACAATAAATATATTTAAAAGCAATTATCCCACTAACTTTACAACCCCACTGACAATTCATATATCTAAATAATCTAATTTTCACATATACGACTAGAAATAAGTTTAAACTAACATTGGTTAAAAATAAGTCTTTCTCTCTGCACCTGAGAGCTCCCCCCCCCCCCATCCATATGCGGCTGCGTTCTTACTCCGGTAAGATTTCACTGTCTTGTAACCCCTGTCAAACCTGTGAGTCTCCGCCCCAAACTTTCGAGCGGTTGGAGAGGTCACAAACAAATTTAGCCGAGTGGTGTGGTAAACTCACAATTCTCTATTTTGTAGGCTGCATTTTTGACTTGTTTAGTGCCATTAACAGTCAGAATCTTTTCAAATTTTTGAATTTTGATTTTCCTCTTAAGTCTCCTAGGTTGTTAGGTCGTAGTTATCGTTGTTTCTGTTCCATCTATATATATTCTGTGTTTGTTCTTCCTTCCCATGTGTCTTCTCTTGTCTTTGTGCAGATAATTCTTGTTCATCCTCTGTTCGTGATTGCTGTTCATAGAAAGTATGTTATGGCTGCTCTGGTCGACGATTTGATTAGTAAGATGAATGTGACGGAGTCGGAGTCCCGTAAACTTGCTGTATCAGAAGGAGTGTGGGATGCTAACGCGGCTGATCGTCCACACTGTCTCGTGGGCAGATTCTTGTCTCGTAAGGCAACCAATTTCAGGGCTTTCAAAGATACTATGGTGTCAAGTTGGGGTTTTGCAGGGGATTTTGATATGCAACCTGTTGGTTCGGAGAGGTTTGTTTGTCGGTTTGCTCTTAAGATCGGAAAAGACCGGGTGTTGGCACGTGGCCCGTGGGCATGGGATAAAAACTTGGTGGTGTTGAGATCCTTAGACACGAACGATGATCCTCTTACGGTGGAACTTAACACTGGTGATTTCTTTGTCCAAGTTACGGGCTTACCTATCTCTTTGATGCATCGGGGTATGGCAGAAATGCTTGGGAATACCATGGGAAAATTTCTAGAGTTCGAAGTGCCTACTGGATCTATGTGCTTCCGTTTTAGGACATCTATTGACATTACGCAACCCCTCAGGCGTATGATTCAGATTGTTGGGCCCCGTGGAGAAGAGATTGTTGCAAAATTAACATATGAACGCCTTCCTAATTTTTGTTATTTTTGCTGCATTCTCGGGCATTTAGTCAAAGATTGTGCTAAGTGTGTAGACGAGGCGGATTTACGGGGGGAGATCGAGGCGGATAAGCTTATGTACGGCGAATGTTTAAGAGCTCAAGGGGTCAAGTCGCATCCGCGGTTCATTGATGGTAGCCTTAGTCGCTCTGCATTGAAAATCCAGCCGAGAGTTCCCTTCAATGCTACACCCAAGCCACCGTTGGTTCGAGGGCCAGCTGCATGGGGGTCGAATGGGAGTAGTGGGACACGAGTCGTCAATGGTGGTAGTAGTGGGGAGGCAGTTCCTAACAGAATCAAGCTTGGGTCTTCAGTTGTTGAGGGGGTCAAAAGTAGTGGAGAGACTGGCAAGCTAGATAAAGGGAAAGCAGTTATGGAAGAAACTATGGAAGAAGACGTTGTATACTCAGGCCCGGAAATTGTGCCTCACGGTATGGGCCCTAATCCTAATCCATATCCTAGCCCACCTTTAGTTAGCCCAATTAATGTTCTACCCATACACACCTCTGGCCCAACTGCTGTTTTGCCTAGCATAAATCCAATCCCGACCCAGTCCACTTCCCACCCCAAATCCGCGGCCCAAACAGTAACCCAACATTGGAACCCATCAGATTTGCAGTCTTTGATAACCCAACCCAGAAAAGTGAAAATTAATCGTAGGGGAAAATCTTCGGCTTCTGTTTTACGAATTGAAGGAACACCCGTGGCTAGTACGAAAAAAAGAGGGAGACCGCTTGGCAGTAAGACTAAATACCCCGACAAGGAACAAGACATCAACATTGATTCGAAGAAAGTTCGTCATAATCCGAGTAACGATTCATCAGTACCAGAGGCGGAGGTTGCGGAGCAACCCCGCCTACACCAATGAGTTGCCTCAGTTGGAACTGTCAGGGCTTGGGAAACCCTTGGACAGTTCGTGCTATTAGTAATTTACTGGGAGAGTTTCGTCCTAATGTTATTTTTCTTATGGAAACTAAATTAGGGAGTCGTGGTATTGATAAAATTAAGGAGAAATTTAATTTTTTTGGTATTGGTGTCGATTGTTCTGGTCTTTCTGGAGGTTTAGCTTTGCTCTGGGATAAGTCTTCGTCTGTGTCTATTATTAGTTTCAGCAAGAATCATATTGATTGTAATGTGCAATTATGTGGTGATAATAAAATTTGGCGTTTTACTGGATTTTACGGTGATCCGGATACAAATTTACGGAAATCCACTTGGAATTTGTTACGTAAATTAGGGACTGTTTCAAATCGTGAATGGCTTGTAATGGGGGACTTCAATGAGATTGTGTCGAATTCGGAAAAACAAGGAGGTTTAGCAATACCAGAATGGAGACTTCGGGACTTCCGTGAAACACTTACTGTGAATAACTTGGTTGATTTGGGTTTTGTGGGGTACGAATTCACGTGGACAAATAAAAGAGAGCACTCAGCTAATGTGAAAAAGAGACTGGATAGGGCTGTCTCTTCTCCATCTTGGCGTAATCCGTTTCCAGCCACACGCCTCACTCATATCACTTCTAGGCGATCCGACCACTTGCCTATCCTGGCTGAGCTCTTCCCTGCTGCCTCGACGCCGAATCGCCATCGTCCTAAGCCGCCGCCGCAGTTCCGCTTTGAAGCCATCTGGCTTCGATCCCCGGACTGTGCGCAGGTGGTGGCTGATTCGTGGAGTAACAGTCATGGCGGAATGGCACAGAAAATCGAAAATTGCTCGATTGGGTTGAAGAATTGGAGTAAGGCCAGTTACCCAAACGTCCGTAAGCAAATCCGGAAGGTGAATGAGGAGCTTGAGAAGCTGCATTCAGTGCCGTTTACACACAGTGTTAAGGTGAGGGAGAAAACTCTGAAATTGGAATTGGAAGATATGTTGGATCGGGAAGAGGAGCTTTGGAAACAGAGGTCCGGGGCGCAATGGTTAGCGCAAGGGGACCGGAACACGAGGTTCTTGCACGCACAGGCGTCGAAAAGGGAGGAGAGGAAATCGATGAAGGGGCTCCGGGACTGCACTGGACAATGGGTTGAGGATTTGGGGGAGATGGGTAACATTGCTAGACAGTACTTTTAGGAAATCTTCACCAGTATTCAGCCAAGAGCAGAAGATGTGGAAAAGGTTGTCGATTCTATGAACAGCAAAGTCGACCAGAGGATTAACCAGGATTTATGCCACCCTTTCTCCGAAAGCGATGTAAAAGTTGCTTTATTTGATATGTATCCTACTAAATCTCCTGGTCCTGACGGACTACCTGCTTTGTTTTACCAAAAATTCTGGCATGTTGTTGGCCGTTCTGTGGTTTCTTGTGTCCTTGATATTTTAAACCATAGGATAATTGATCCCAAACTGAATTTCACCCATATCACCCTACTGCCTAAATGTCTAAACCCTGAGCTAATTACCCAGTACCGTCCTATAAGCCTCAGTAATGTGATTTTTAAGATAGCCGCTAAAGCTATTACTAATCGCCTTAAACCTCATATGTCTACGTTGATTGCTAAAACACAGTCTGCTTTTGTCCCTAATCGTTTAATTACGGACAATGTCCTAGTTGCTTACGAGGTTAATCATTTTTTGAAAAGAAAAACGAAGGGTACTGACTGTTATATGGCACTTAAACTTGACATGAGTAAAGCTTACGATAGGGTTGAATGGAGTTTTCTTGAGCATGTTTTGTCTAAGTTGGGATTTGATCAAAACTTTATCCAGCTAATTTTGCTCTGTGTGCGCTCTGTTTTTTACTCTGTTAAAGTTAATGGGGAATTGTTTGGGCCTATTTTGCCAGAGAGAGGTCTGAGACAAGGGAATCCATTATCTCCTTATTTGTTTTTGTTTGTCCCTGAAGCTTTTAGTTCTCTGCTTGTTGATGCTGAGAGACGTGGTCTTATTAGAGGAGTGTCAGTGGCGGCTACTGCCCCGCGGATATCTCACCTATTGTTTGCTGATGATACTTTGATCTTTTGTGAGGCTTCTAGGGAATCAGCTAGTGTTGTCAGTAATATTCTAGATATGTATAGTCGAGCTTCTGGGCAAATTATTAATCTAGAAAAGTCCACAGCAGTTTTTAGTAGAAATACAGGAGCTGGAAAAATAGAACAAATAAGGAGGGGTGTTGCCGGTAAGCGTGGTGGATAAGCACGAGAAATACTTAGGTCTTCCTACCACCATGGGTCAGTCCAAAAAGGAAGTCTTTGGGTGGATCCGGGAACGCCTTTGGCAGAAAACACAAGTGTTTCGGGAAAAAAATCTTTCCAAAGCTGGTAAGGAAGTTATGATTAAAGCTGTCCTTCAAGCTATTCCTACCTATGTCATGGGGTGTTTTAAATTACCAGAATATCTGCTTCGTGAGCTGGAGTCTATAATTTCTAATTTCTGGTGGGGAGATGGTACTAATAAGAAATTCATTGGGTCAATTGGGATTCCTTGTGTGACAGTAAGAGAGATGGTGGAGTTGGGTTTGGAGACTTGCGATCTTTCAATACGGCTATGCTTGGAAAACAGGTCTGGAGAGTTGTGCAGTACCCAGATGCGCTGCTTAGTAGAGTTTGGAAAGCAAAATATTTTCCAAATTGTGATATCTTGGAAGCTAGTATGAACAGTAATTCTTCTTTTACCTGGAAAAGTGTCTGCGGGGCTATTCCATTGGTGAAGGAGGGTATTATATGGCGTATTGGTAATGGGGAATCTGTTGATGTCTGGGAGGATGCTTGGATTCCAAGGGACGGGAGTCGCCGACCTATCACACCGGATGTGCTTCCGTTTGGGGAGCTTACTGTGTCTAACTTCTTGCTCGACAATGGAAGAGGCTGGAATTTACAAGCTCTGCAAGCCGTTTTTTGGGATGAGGATGTACAAGTTATCTCTCGGATTCCGGTTGCTGGAAATTGTAATGATATTCGCAGGTGGTTCTTCACTCCAAGCGGGCACTATTCCGTGAAATCCGCTTATTATGTGGCTCGACAAATGAAGGCAGCAGGTGCAGTGTTACACGCGGCTGGGCCTAGTTCTCATCCAGTAAGACAAAACTGGTCGTTTTTGTGGAAGCTAGACGTCCCGAACAAGGTGAAGATATTTTTCTGGAGATTTCTTCGCGGTGTTTTGCCTCTAACATCCAATCTGGTACGTCGACATATCATAGCTGATGAATCATGTGTCTTGTGTGCGGCAACTACTGAGTCACAGCTACATTCTTTTCTTTTATGTCCCTTTGCGCGGGTTGTGTGGGCTCAATCGGGTTTACCGAATCAGGCCATTGATAGCCCGAGGATGGATATTTGGGAGTGGGTGTGTGCAGTGCGGAGCAAACTAAGTACGGAAGAGTTCAGGAAATTTGTTGTGATCTGCTGGGGTATTTGGTACCAAAGGAACCGAAAATTGCATGAAGGTATAGCTGGGGATCCGCAGGACTTGTTGTGCTTTGTGGCAGATTATATCCGACGGTTTACTGAGGCAAAACTGCAATTTGCAGTAACTCCACCGCAGAGAACTCAGAGTTCTTGGAGGCCGCCGACTGATGAGGAAGTAAAGATCAACGTCGATGCATCTTTTAAACAAGATTCGGGAGATGTTGGGGTTGGTATTGTTGCTCGTAACCATGCTAGCAGCGTTCTGTATTGGCGCCGGTATAAGCTGGAGCGTGTGTTTAGCGCGGAGGTGGCTGAAATTCTGGCAATTCAAGGCGGCTTCAGGATGGCTATAACACAAGGTTGGCACATAATTTGTGTTGAGAGCGATTGCAAGCGGGCAGTCGAGGCCATAAATCGTGTCGAACCGGACCTTGGCGTGGCTGGGCACTTAATTGACTGTATTCGTCAGGCTATGGGCTCTTTCTTGGCTGTGCGTATGGTGCACACTAGTCGTGACTGCAATGAGGTAGCTCATGCGTTAGCTAGTACGATTGATAGAGATGCAGAAGGAATAGATAATTTACCTGTATAGTGGCTAGGTTGATTTTCTGTTGCTCTGTTCTAGTGGCTTTGTTTACTGTTGCTGCTGGAATTGTAAGCTTCTGTACTGCTGATTTTTCCATTAATGAAACATTGGATTCTCGGAAAAAAAAAGGCTGTGTTCTTTTCAACTGAGATTTTCGGAACTGAACTGAATTGAACTTAATGAAGTACAAATTTGAACTAACCAAACCAGAACTGATTTGAACTGAACTTAAGTTGAAAAGAATAGAGTCTAACTTATAAGCTAGTTTGCTAAACAGAACCATAATATTCAATATAAGTTTATATCGATATTTACTAAGATTAGAGTCTTGCTACTGATGGATTCTTTTTTTCTTTTTAGATATACTATTACAATTACAATTATTCGGCAAAATTATAATCAATATTTAATCAAATACTCTACAAGAGACATAATCACCCATATCGGGGATAT